>PVIU01002880.1:0-159586 GCA_004026605.1 Ondatra zibethicus
CAGTATTTGCACAAGGGCTTGAAACACTGGAGGCATCTTGAGCACTGTTTTAGTATCATTATCAGAATTATCAATCCCAGGAACATCAAGGGGTTCTCTGGTAAAATTATACGTTTTGGCCAGTATAGCAAAGAACATTATCAGGAAACAGGAGAGAATAGCAGAGGCAGCTAGCCATCTATGATAGCGGTGAGTATATCATCTTGAATTCAGGTTCATGACCTGAGCTGATTGTTAAGGAACCGCCGGAGGCCTATCCGCGAACGGCACGAACCCCCCAGCCTATGTTCCCGAGCCAGAGGCATCGTTGTCACACAGGCGACACCGCTGTGGGTGTGGCACCCACACTCAAAAAATCCCATAAAAACACTAAACTGGAAGCCATAATATATATGCAGAGGACCTGGTGCAGTCTTGTGAATTCATATGAGCTTTGCTCAAGTGCATTTACAGGGTCTTCCCAACTCCTGTTTTACAGAGTTCCCTGATCCCTGAGTGGGGGGGATTTGGTAGAGACATCCTGTTTAGGTTTGAATGCTCTAAGGTCTCCCATTCTCTGCATAATATTTAGACATTTTTCTACAGCTTTTGTATTTGATGTACTGCTGGCTTTTTTGGCAATGCTCTTCACTCTTGGTTAGCTTTGTATGTTGCTCTCTCTGAAGTCTGATGCTGTACTCATTTTCTTGCTTTTATAGGAAACTTAGTGTTTTTGCCTAATGACTTGATTACCTTCACCTGAACACTTATTTTCTGCCTTTAGACTTAAGTGTTGCTAAGATGTGTCCCATAGTTGAGGGTCCAGGTCAGTTTCCCCTTATCCGACATAGTTTGCCCTTTAAGTTGTAGGCTTGTCTTTCCCTGTGTGCATTGCCCGGTGCTAGCGATTCTGTTGGTGCCCTGCTTTGTTATTCTAGTTGTAGACATGGAGGATAGTCTTCTCACCCATTCACATCCGTTTTCCTTATCATTTGTTGTCTCCCTAATCTTCCATTCTTGTATTGCTTTCCTTAAGTTCCTCAATGTTCCTTATGAAATTAAATTTTTATTGAATCCCTAGTATTGATCTCTATTTCACAGATAGATTTTCTTTAAAGAATCTCTTTCCTGCATTCAATAAATCATTTTTTACTGATACTTATCCACTTAAAATTTAATTTTTAGGTCAGATGTGGTGGCACATGCCTTTAATCCCAGCATTCAGGAGGCAGAGGCAAGTGGATCTCTATGAATTCAAGGCCAGCGTGGTCTACAGAGCTAGTTCTGGGAAAGCCAAGGCCACTAAAGAAACCCTGTCTTCAAAAACAAACAAAAAACAAAAAAATTAATTTTTAGAATTTCTTACACAAAGAATACGTACACATATGCATGTGTGTGCGTGCGCACACACCCAGACACACATATGCACACACACTCACGTATAACCGTTTGCTGTCAGAGGTGTTTAAAGGTTTGTTTTTGTCACTGAGATTTGAACTCGGACTTGAGTTCAAAGGACTAGAGCTCTGTTGCTAGTCCTTAGTTCTTTGAGACACAGTTTTACCCTGTAGCCCAGCTGTATCTCTAGTCTGTGTTCCTTTTATCTCCGCTTCCCAAGTGCTACAATTACCAGCACGCACAGCTACCATGTCCTGCCTTTTTGTTTTTTAATTTCTGCTGTGAAGTAGATATATACAGCTCAATATGCACACACACGTGTATTATCTCCAAATGCTTATGTAGTTCAATTCCACCTTATATGTTGTTGCAATGTTATTCTGACATCTTCCTTGTGTTATCAGAGAGAGTTCTTCATTAGCTGAACCATTTGAATTTAAATTTTCTATTTGTAATATCAGTATTGTATGTATGGATTTTGTGATATGGTTGAGCACTTCCTAGTCTAAGAACATACCTTTCTGTCAGTTCTGGTGAAGAAGTCCCTAATCCCATTGTTAAATAAAGTATGGGAGGACTCTGGATATGACCATTCTACCTCAGAATTCTTTTTCATATGTATTTCTGTGAAATTAGAAAACATGTATCTGCTTTCAGAATACAGTGATGGAATATGTCTGGGATAAGAGCCATAGACATTCCCATTTTAAAGAGGAAAAATAATGAAAAGAAGAATGTAATCAGTAATTACAGTGACACTGAAATTCAGACAGACAAATTCCATTAAGTTTCACAGCCTGGAAATAATCATCTCTGGCCTGAGTCTTCATCCTCAGGGTCCATAACTCTGCCCAGGATTTCTGAGGCTTTCTTCTTTGCCATTGTGTAGTTGGAGGCCATTCATTTGTTCCCGACTGCTCAGACACAAAATAATCACACAGAAACTATATTATTTGCCATACTGTTTGGCCAATAGCTTGCTCTTACATCCTAAATTAATTCATCTCCATTAATCTGTGTATCGCCATGTGGCTGTGGCTTACCAGCAAGGTTACATCCAGCGTCTGTCTCTGGCGGAGGCTACATGGCTTCTCCTGACTCCGCCTTCTTTCTTCCAGCATTCAGTTTAGTTTTCCCCACCTAGCTCTACTCTTCCCTATCACAGGTCAAGGCAGCTTCTTTATTCATTAACCAATAAAAGCAATACATGTACAGAAGGACCTCCCACACCATTTCCTCTTTTCTGTTTAAATAAAAAAGGAAAGTTTTAACTTTAACATAGTAAAATGTTACATATATAACAAAACAATTATCAAGCAAGAATTACAGTTACAACATTTATATCTACTTTATCTTTTATCATAACTAAGGAAAACTGTATCTATTCTTCAACTCCATCAAAGACTCCAGAAGGCTATAATATTACCTAAGTAAACAAGAAGTGCATTGTAAGTAACTTCCAAAATTCTAGAATTGACAGAGATGCCTCGCTACCTGGACACTCATCCAAAGTTCTTCTGTACCATTGGGGCATCCATCTTCAGCCTACTGGCCCATAATATCCAGGAGACTTTTCCATGAAGCAGAAAATTTCAAAGACAGTTCCACCTATATTGGCAATTTGTCAGTCACTTCCTTCTGTGTCCTGTAGAACCTTGAAGGACCATCTCACCTTTACACAATTTTAGCAGTCATTTCTCTATGGATCCTGCATGTCCAGTTCATACAGTATAACATCAAGCAGTCCAGGCAAGAGCAGTTTCTTACCCAAATGGCTAACCAACACCATAAGGAGCCTCTTCAGTGCCCATCTTCCTCTTGAAGTAGATTGGTGCTGCCAAGAGCAGATGTGTCTCATTGTCATGAAAAGTCTAAGTTCTTAAAACATTTTAAATGTATATTCTGTAGTCTTTGAAAAATATGAAGAATAACTATCCATCAAATATGTCTCTGTACATCTAGATAAACTAACATGACTACAAGCTTGACTATTATAGATGATTATTTATTAACCTATACTTTTAATTATACATAACATTTTAAAATGAACTATACAAATAATACTTTAATCAAGAGCAGAAATATATATATATGTAAAACAAAACTGATCTTAAAGTTGTATCAATAAACCAAGATCCATACCAATGCAAAGTATTGATCTCTATAGCACCTCTTTGTTTGTGGATTTAATGTGTACATCTATCATTTATCCTTATGCCTGAAGAATAGACAGCTCATGTTTATAGCTGGCTAGCTTTATCAGCTTATTCCTCTCTGTAGGATCTTAGGGTCTGGCACCAATTCTTTACTTCATCCTATCAGTCCAAGCTGGAGATATTTCTGCTATTAAAACATTCTCAAGAACTTTCGTAGATGGTTGTGTTTTACCTAATAGACAAGAAGTCCTCACAGATCTTTCTTGGATAATCTCTTTTTTCTCCCTGGCTTCTGCTGAGATCACTGAGGCAATCCAGAAATTGTATCTTCCCCTTCAGAACTAGCCAACACGTGGCAGCACACATACCTTCTTCTCAGAGCTTGCTTTCTAAGCAGAAGTTCTGCTAATTTAAACATCTTTTGAGATCTGCAGGCCCAAGCATTTCTCAAAATTTCAAGTCCTAATTACTTATTCTTTTTTTCAGTGCTGGGGATTGAGTTTGGAGCCTTAAGCTTACTAGGCAAGCACTCCACTACTGAGCTGAATCATTTTGCTTAACAGTCTGTCCTCAGGTTTTCTCTTTCCTTAGGTTGTAAGCTTAGCTCTTTTTTTTTTTTTTTTTCAATCTCAGCAGCGAAACTTCTTGACTTATCACTTACAAAGTTCCGCTTTATATACAGCTCCACTAAGCTTTCTGCCACCCCACGCACTGGCTGGTTTCCAGTTTCTAGCAGCAGGCTTTTATGTGTCCTTTGGACTTTAAAAGTTCATTGACAGTCATTTTTCTGTCAACTTTCTCTTTACAACATAGGAATTCTCTAAGTCAGTTTGGGGCTTCTCTGCAATGCACTGCTTCCTATGTCTTCATTGGAGGAGTTACTAACATCCCATTTCTGCCAATTGTTCATTTAGGACAATGTAGGCTGCTTCTGTCATTCATCTAAAAATTCTTCGAGGCTTAGCCCTAAACCACTACTTCCGAGCTGTGTCTGCATTAGCACTCTACTCAAGTCCACAGTCTGTGTTAGTTTTCTGATGATACTGGAAAAAATTAACAAAACTTGGCAGCTTAAGATAATACAAATTCATTGTTTGTAGATTTGAAATCTGAAATATGTCTCAATAGGCTGAAATCAAGTGTGTTTAGAGACATTCCACCCCCAGGGAGAGTCCCAGAGGAGAATCTGTTGCTTTCCTTTTTCTCCACTGGTAGTGTTGACAGTCCCTGACTTGTGGCTGCATCAGTCCAGTCTGCCTCCATCTTCACGCTGTGGAGACTCTCTATGGATGCACATGTTTAGCAATTAGGGCACTCCAGTAATCTAGGAAATGTCCCTCTCTCATGCTCTTTAACTTGACCACATCTGCAAAGTTCCCCTTTTAGTGTGGTAAGATAGTATTCATAGGTTGTGGGCGTCTTTTGGCAGGCCATCTTTTAGCTTGCCCTGATGGTACGGCAGTGTAGCCTGACTCCTGGAGGCATGGATGGCAGAGACAGCAATGTAAGTGTGAGATTGTGGTCTTTATTTGTCCAGCTTGTTGAGCAGCCCTCTTGAGATTCATCCTAAAGGTTGACTCTAAACAGTAAAGCTGGTGTTATCTTACAGAGGGCGTTTTCTTGTCATCATCCTCTTTGTATATCATGGCTCTTTTTGCTAGATATACTTTTAGTAAATGGTGTTCTAATGTGTTACTTAAAGTTTACTTGAAATTGAGATTTATAGAGTGGCTTAATGAAATTATCTATTTCCTCTTTAATTTTGTAACAGTTTATAGTTCATAGATATATAGCCTGTTCATTTATAATGTAATTATTCAGTATTTTTTTAAAAAATACATTAACAGTCATTTGGTCACAACTGCCATCAATTTTAGGATATTTTCATCACTTCAGAAAGAAAACACATTTCCTCCCAACCCTTTCAGCACCGGATAACCACTAATATATTACTGCTCTATAGGTTTGCCTATTTAGACATGTCATATACAGATCATGCAAGGCACTGTCTTTTGTGCCTCGTGTCTTCCATGTTGTAGTATATTTCAATGCTTCATTCCTTTCTCTGGCTGAGTACTATTCCATTGAATAGCTACACCACATTTTACACGTGCATTCATTAGCTGGTAGATATTTAGTCATTTCTATTTTCTATCTTCCCACTTCTTAAACCTCAATTCAAGTCAGAAATAAAATATTTTTCATTGTTAGTGGCGAGAATGTGGAAAAGGCTAAGGTCTGTCATGAAAGGGCTTTCAAGTATGAAATCCCTAAGCTTCTCTTCTGACTCCTGCCCATCTCTGGTGCAAAGCATTTGCTTCAATATGAGCAGACTGTCTATGGTGCAGACTGGGTCTCTTGAAGGGGAGAGAAGCCACAGTGCGCAGAACCACATGTGCATAATTACTTTAGAGGAAGGAAGAAGGGTGAGACTGTACGACACTACTAAAAAGGGACCGGGGGCATAGAAACTGAAAGGCAGATGGATTGATTTCTTCCCTAACATATGGGGCCTTTTTGCTCCCTACCTGTCTATTAGTTTTGTTCTGTTGCTATGATAAAATACCCAGACAAAAGCAGCCTGAGGACACAGCCTGTTACAGTAGGGAGGCATGGCGACAGGAGCAGGGGCCAGCCTGTCACAGTGTGTTGGCAGTCTGGAAGCAGAGAGTGAGAGGAAGGAGTGAGGCTGGGCTATATAATCTTCCCAAACAGTACCACTGGCTGGGACCAAAGTGTTCGATATGTAAGCCTATGGGGGTACATTTCTTATTCAGTCACAATATTGTCAGCTAAGATCAATAAAATTGTTTCTTTTTTTGTGAATTGATAAAAACTTTCAAATAAAGCACATATGCAGGTGGACAGTTTAAATGATAGCACCTATTCTAATTGTCCCATACTTTATAGGTTTCTTCATCAACTAAAGGAAGAGAATTCTGAGTTAATCAATCAATTGTGGACTGATATTCAGCAAAAAATAGCTACCCAGTCACAGAGAACCCCTCCAGGAACCCCGTCCTCAGTGCTCTCAGCGGAGGAACAGAAAGGCTAGTTGCTCTTTTGTAGTATTTCTGGTAGCAAACTTTCTTAGGTTTTATCTGTTTGTTTTGAACACAATAATTTTCAAATGCTACTTTTGGAGTAAAATCCTGATGAATCTTTTGGTGGGAATGTTTGTAGAGAAAACTTGCATTCCCTTGAAATGCTTTCTGCTATGTTCTCCCTGTCCAGCTGCTCTGAATGAGACCGATGCTGTCAAGAGAATCCAGGCTGGACTTCAGCCCGAGGAGTCTGCAGAGACTATAGACTCCAGCTACGCAGTGGGACAAGTGCTGAACTCAAGGAAGCAAAAGCAGCTGCTAAATAAAGGTCCACATTTTCTCACTTTATAAAGATGAATTGTTAAACACACATCCTGTTAAAGCTTTATTCATCACCCAGTGAATATTTTTTTCCTGAAGCTCATCCAATTAGATATATTTAAGTATGAGTTTGCTGAGGGACAGCTAAGAAATCCTTTCTGTCCTACATAATGTGAGAGAGAGTTATAATATATTAGCTATCAATAATGTAAACTTTGTTTCAACACTGTAGGTTTTTATTATAAAACTGAGGTAACTTCTAACTTTCTGAATGGTTAACAACTAAATGTTTTCTTGTTAGTTTTGTAGTTGTGGTTTTCCTGGTTTTGAAATAGAATGACTTTGTCATTCTCAGTGAAAAGAAAACCAGATATGCGGGCTCCTTCCAAGCAGAAGAAAAACATGTTATCCTCCAGCACAACCTCCACAGACTTGCCAAGTAACAACTCCAGCCTGGATGTCCTCAAACACATGATACATGAAGTGGAACATGAAATGGAAGAATATGAGCGGTGGACGGGTCGTGAGGTCAAGGGGCTGCAGGGTGGTCAGGGTCTCACAGGCTTCACTCTGTCACTGGTGAGCTCTCTCTGCCGCCTGGTTCGGTACCTTAAAGAGGTAAGAATACAAGGTTATGTGAACCTTCTCTTCAGGCTGAATACATGTGAATGTTTTTTTCCTTGCTTCATTTATCTAACTTCCAAATAAGTAAAGTTAAATTTGAATAGTTTTATTTTACTCAGTGTTAATTTATCTGCAGTAAAATTTATGGTTGTAGTCTCCCTCTATCATTTGACACCTGCTTAGGTAAATTATTTTGATATTACTTTAAACTTTAGAAATAAATGTAATTAGTAGAAAAATCTGCTATAAATAAAGTAATATCTTATCCTAGTTGCAAGTATTACTATTAGTGTATTTTGGTTTAAATAGCACTGTTAACTGTCTCTTTATTGTGTTGCTTTCCTTTGCTGACTACTCCCATATTAGCTCAGTTTAGAGAGTTGCTTTGCTGTAGTCTGTAAGTTTTATAGGTGAGAAAACTGCTCATGATGTCTGTAGACTGGGAGTTGTCTAAGTGGAAGATGTATTACTATTGTGAAAATAACTTGTAGAATAAAGAATTGTTTGCTTATAAATGCTAATTGGTCCTTGTGTGGTATAGAATTAGTAGGATGTTTAATTTTCTATAAATCTACTTAAGGAGCTGGGGTGATAGCTCAGTTTTTACAGTGTTTGCTTGGATAGCGTAGGACTTGAGTTTAATCCCCAAAGCCCTTGTAAAAAATATTCTGGGTATGGTGGTGCTTGCTTGTCCCAGCGCTGGGAAGTGAAGACAGTATCCTTGGGGCTCATTAACCAGCCAGTCTAGCTAGCCTAATTGGTGAGCTCTAGGTCAAGGAGAGACTCTGTATTTCTGAGAATGGAACTTGAGGTTTGCATGTATGCACACTCTCATACACATTAAAAATCTATATACAGTTTATTTACTATGTACTTAAATCTGTTGAACAAAATGTGACAAAAATGTTTAAGAGAATTTTACTTTAAGCAATAGATGTATCTCTGTAATTTACATGTCATCTGGCTGTGTTTTCCTAAAACTGCCTTGTGATGACAGCTTTGTTGTGCTGTCAGGCCTGCGAAGGTGTTTTCAGTAGAGCCTTATCCTGAGATTATTTCATTCTTTCCTTCACGTGCCTTCTATGATGTGAACCGTATTGTAGTTAATGGATTTCTTTTCCCCTTTTACCTTTATTCGACTTGTTCTTTGGCGATTTTATTCACATACATAGTACATTCTGATGACTATCACCCCCATCCTCTCCTATCTCCCTCCCACTCCTATTATCCTCCACTTCTCAGCATCCTTTTCCCTTCAGCCTGTAGTCCTGAAAAGTACGCTAGTGCTTAGAAAGCATTGCAGGCTTGGTAATAGTTGGCTTTTTTGCTAGTCACTTGCTTTCAAAGCTATGACATTTAATAGTAGAAATAGTCAATATAGTTGAATGTGCTTGTTTTAAGTTATATTTAACAATCAATTTTTGATTGGCAGTATATCACACAGCATGAAATTCAAAAATTAGAAGTACTAATTTTCTTTCCTAACTTTTAACTAACCTGTTTGTTTCTTTGTAACCTACTATTATGGCCAGAAATAATGTGTCTTTTTGGAGATGGTCTGTGTATTCAAATAGTATTTATGCTCAGCCCTTCACTTTTTAAATGAAAAAATATAGTTCCTTAATTCAATATACCATTTATAAAATATGTTACACAAAAGGTTCATTTTTATTAGTTAAATAGAGCCTTCTAATGAAAGTTAAATTAAATCTCATCATTGCCATGGTTCATGCTTCCCTGTAATTATCTTTGCTATCTTTGTAGAAATAAAGTATTCAGTATGTGATCCTACTGGTGGGAGTTTTTCTTTTTGTGTTTTGTAGAGTGAGATTCAACTTCGGAAAGAAGTAGAGACAAGGCAACAGCTGGAACAGATGTTAGGTGATCATCGAGAGCTCATTGATGCTCTGACAGCTGAAATTCTCCTCCTCCGAGAAGAAAATAGTGCCACACAGGTATTCACGTGCTCTCCCAGTGGCTCTATGTTTAGTAGTGAGCATGTCTGTATGCACAAAAGCTTTCTCCTGGAGCTGCTGCTGGCTTGGCTGTCAGACTCAGTAGCAGCAGTGGGTGTTGATGACATATTTGTTATGCCAGGATCCCATATTTGAAACTTAAACTGCACATCGTATGTAGGATTCTAAGAAATATGCCATGTAGTAGAGATAACAGGATCTATATTTAAATAGCTACCGATACTGTGGCCATTCATACAATGTGAAGGAGTGTTCTGGTAGCTAGTTGTCATTTTAGAGAAGAGGATAGCTTAGCCTTCTGCAGTGCCATCAGATGCTATTCATGATTGTTTTCAGTAACTTCATATTTGACTTCCTGCTTGACTAATTACTCTACAAAAAGGCATACAATATTTTTTCTAGAAAACTGACTGCTTGTATGCTTTTTAAAGTATGTATGTGTGTATGTTATGTGACAAGGACAGAGGTTAATGTTGGGGTCAGCCTCAGTTACTCTTTATCTTAGTTTTTGGGGTTACTTTCTCAGTAAAGGTGGAGCTCGCCAGTTTGTCTACACTTTGGCCAGTGAATCTACCTGCTTACCTGCCTATGTGCTCCCAGCACTAGGGTTATAAACACGCATTGCCATATCTCGCATTTAACATTGGTGCTACGGATTTGAACTCTTGTTTGTGTGGCAAGCACTTTACTGACTGAGCCACCTTCCTAGTCCCCTAAAGCAGTCTTCCTCTGCATACTTTTGATGCAATTGGATATTGTGTTATTGAATAAACTTGCTTATGTTATTTGTATGTCAGTCATCATCACAGACTGTATGCTGCTTGAGAACACAGAAAGTTTTATTCATCTTCTTCTTGTTGTTGTTTCTTTGTAACCTGCGAATACTTGCAGACTGCTAGAAAAGCAATGCAGGCAGAGAAAAAATAAGGGCAGGGGTCTCGAGGTAAAGTGTAACTGGGGCTTCACAGTCCTCAAGGATACTGTGTGGAGAGAGTGAAGTGGAGAGAGAGCGAGCAGAGATAGGATTGGCTAAGTGTCTCACACAGGCAAATGAAATGGGGAACCACTGGAGAGAAGAGTCCTTAGGCTCATCTGGGCTACTGTGCTGTGTTGTGCTGTGCTGTGCTGTGTGTGACAGTGGTGAGAGTGCTGCCTTTGTTGGCTGAATTAGTGTCTCCTGACTCAGGTTCTAACAACTGTTGGGTTGTTTGATCAATAATATACTTAATATGTATAAATGCTTTATATATATGTAAGTAGAAATATACATTATGTACAGTATATTATATAATATATAGTGTAGAATATATACTTATATAACAATAGATAATTATAATATATAATTATATGTAATATATAAGTAGAAATAGTCTACTTTTGTAAACAACATTTACTTTGTTGATAAATGACTACAATTATTTATCAGTGAGATATGTGTACCTTCCTGATACTGTTTAACTATCCTAAGTTTAGAGTTATATTGAACATCATTGTCCTTATTTCTTATTCCACAGTGTGTTTCTACCAAGAACTTATGTTTTTATTGTCTTATTGTTTTTATTTGTGTGTGTGTTACTTATCTAGGGTATTTTATTTAGCACTATCCATTTTCTTGCAAATGATATGACTTCATTCTTTGAAGCTGGATAATGCTCCATTGTGTAAATGTCATGTTTCATTATCTGCTCATCTGAACATTTTTAACAAAGGTGCTTCCAGAAACCCAGCCATGAGCAGATTTGATTATTTTTGGTTGACTTCCCTGTTATTGTTTGAGAGTGGGTCTCACTATATAGTATAATGCGGCCTTGACTTTGTGACCCTCCTATCTCATTTTGTTACATGCTGAAATTGCAGGTGTGTGCTGCCATGCCTGTCTAAGCAGATTTGATATTACCAAAAAGAATATACCGAAATCCCATTTAACTGAGCTGCTGCTAGTTAATAGTTGCACAGACTAATTCTGCATAGACGATGTCTTTTCTGGTGTCTCCTGAGAGTTGAAGCTGTCCTCTGGTGCCCCTATGAAATCATTGCTGTTTCAGACTGTAGTGTGAAGGCAGAAGTAGGAAAGGTAGCAGACCATTAAGTAGAGCATTGCATCAAGGAGTTGTCAGGTTGATCAGATGGGGCATAGCAGCCTGGTCTAGAGTGGAAATGGTAAACTATGAAGATTGAGCAAATTCAGAGTGTTTTTTGAAGGTCAGCTGGTCCCATTGGAAATGGGGTGAAGGAAAGGGTGTAAGAGAAAAAGAGCCAAAAGTCATTGGGCAGTTTGGGATTAAGCATTCAAAAGATGGAGGCTGCTGTTTATGTTGTAGATGGACGGCTTCAAGAGGTGCCTTGGCTTTATATATACAGAGTCCTAGATGGGGGTACTCAAAAGACCACTGAATATATGAGTGTAAAATTTGGGGGAACATGACTGGTGATATAAAGTTGCCTCAAGTGCTTTATTCACCTACTCTATTGGTAATATTTCTGATGCCTGGACTGTACCCACTTTTATTAGTTGTCTGTGTTGCTACGCACATATGTGTCTCTAGCTGTCATCCTCAGTTTCTCTTACTTTGTCTTTGTTATGAGGTCTTGGCAGTTCCTAAAACTCCTCTTTCTTCCCTTACACTGCCATTGTCCATGCTCCTAAGAACCATATGCCAGTATTTACAAAACACCTGCATTTTGTGGTCTTAATCAGATTTATTGATTTCACATAACCTATTTACATCTACAGTATGGAAAAGATAAAGAAAAAAAACCAAATCCATCTAAACTTCTGGGCAGTAAGTTGACTTTTAATGTAAGAATGGAATTCTAAACTCATCTAGCTATATGACAGAAAGTAAGTCATTGGTGTGATATTTTATTTATTTTAAATTTTAAAATTATATAACATTAATAGAGATATGCACATACATAGACAAATCTGAGTACACACAAAATAGTTATTGCGCATATAAAAATAAAATATAAAATTGTAATATTGCTACATGTAAAATGTTGTTTCTTTTGCCCATAATATTTAATTTATATAATTTTATGTTTTTTAGTTTGTCCACCTAAAATCCCATGGAATGCTCTCTTGAGTTTCCTCTACTTAATGTTTCACTCTATATTGTAGTCAGTCAGTAGAGATAATCTATATGAAAAGATTTTATAAATTAAAAGCTCTATTAATTAGTTTTAATTTTATAGCAGAGTACTTAGTAACTAGTAGTTTGTGATTTATCTAATCATTTCACCATCATGATACCTTTAGAGTATTTATAATTATGAATAACATTGCTTTAGAGTGGGTATTTAAAATAATGATCTCTCTCTTTTTCTCTCTGTCTGTCTCTCACTCACACAAACACACACCCACATCTGTGTATGGCTTACACTTTAGGTAATGGCTTTATGCTTGTTATGCCAGTGATGTGTGCTTTTCTTTAGGCGAGACTTCAACAATACATGGTCACTACAGATGAGCAGCTTATATCGCTCACACATGCCATTAAGAACTGTCCTGTGATAAATAACTCCAGACAAGAAGGTCAAGCATCAGAAAGGGCAGCTATGGGTAGAAGACTTGTGGATAATATAGGTAGGTGGAGTCTTATTATTCTCATACAGTCATTAAATGACCCAATGGCCTTAGAGTAGTAGCTAGAACTGATGGATTCAAAGAAGTGGCAGGCTAAAATAACTTAGGTGATCGCTGTCTTCTGGTGGGCTTTGTTATTACTGTCTCATTAATATAATGTTGGTGACTTAAGCTTTGCTACAGAGAAACCTTTAGTTATTCAAGGGTGAGAAACCAAGGGGTTATGGTACCTTATAAGATTCTTGTGAATTTTGTCATTGCCTGGGCAAAGTCAGAAATGCCATGGAGGTGAAAACTGGTTTACATCTTTTTATGTCTCAGCCTTGCTACCCTGTTAGAATTGCAGGGAATTTACCACACTGTTAATGATGAATTACCAAGTTACCTGGTTTTGCAATGACCCTTGTGTCTGGAAGTCAGAATATTAAAAGGTTTTGTTGTTGCCTTACTTGTCATGACCATTAGGAATGCTGAGGTTGGGGTATGGGGTCTGTAAGTGTTTTCTTTATATAGCTTTGTGGTTTTCAGAGCTCTTCCTACACAAAATAAGAGCCTGCTTGTAAATTACTGGCAAATGAGGATATACCTGAGAGACTGAGGACTCTGGGAACTTTCACACTACTTAAATGCATTTAAAAATAAATACTTGGGCACTGGAGAGATGGCTTAGTGGTTAAGAGCACTTACTGCTCTTGCAGAAGACCCAGGTTCAGTTCCCAGCACCCCTGTGGTGGCTCATAACTGCCTGTAACTCCAGTTCCTAGGAGTCTGAAGCCTTCTCCTGGCTTCTGTGAGCTCCTGAAAGCATATGGTGTGCATTCAATCTCTCTCTCTCTTTGTCTCTCTCTCTGTCTCTGTGTGTCCCTGTCTCTCTCTGTCTCTGTGTCTCTCTCTGTCTCTGTGTCTCTCTGTCTCTGTGTGTCTCTCTCTGTCTCTGTCTCTCTGTCTCTGTGTGTCTCTCTGTCTCTGTGTGTCTCTCTGTCTCTGTGTCTCTGTCTCTCTCTGTGTCTCTGTCTCTGTGTCTCTGTCTCTCTGCTCTGTGTGTCTCTCTGTCTCTGTGTCTCTGTCTCTCTCTCTTTCACACACATGTATATGTAAATAAAAACAAATAATAACAATTTTAAAATAGACTAAATACCTAAAAGGTGCCCATAATTAATCCCTTTTTGTTTCTTTCAAATTAATGTCCTCTTATCTTTCTTAGAGGGGCCTGTTGTCAGCAGTAATGTCTCCATGCCTTCGATGTTCAGAGGGGAAGGAGCCATTGAATTCCCACAGGAAGAGTTGCCTGTTAAACTGTCTCAGGGGCCAACCCCCACAGAGAACTTGAATCTGGCCAATAATTTCCCACCACATATTTTCAAGCCAGCTGTGATGTTAACACCACCCAGGCAGAAGAGCAACTCGGAATTCTCTCCTCTGCAGGATGGTAAGCATGGCTCTTCTACGTTTCCATGGAAGCTGTGATTTTTGCCCTTGATTCATATGATATATTATATATATGTATGAATAGTGTGTGTTTATTTTAGGGTAGTGTCATCCATATCGTGTGTCCATGTGTCCCCCCTCTTCCCCCATCTCCGTGAAATAACTAGGTAACTTACTTTCATTCAGTGATTCAGTGGTCCATGGTCATTTGGCTCTGTTCTTTCCGAGCAGTGGTAGATCAAAACACGCTAGAGGAAAGCTGCTCACTCACCATGACATCCCAGAGACAGAATGAGAAGAGGGCTCTGGGAAAACATTCCTCAAAGGCATGCAGCTGGTGACCAGCTGTGTGTGTACACACATGTACCATGGCACACAGAGGAAACTTGTGGTAGTGGATTCTTGCTTCCACCATGTGGGTCCTAGGCATCAAATTCAGGTCATCAGGCTTGGTGGCAAGTGCTTTTACCCACTGAGCTGTGTGTTATTGGTCCTCGATAAGAACATTTTTAATTATTTTTCTTTATTTGTTTGTTTTGTGTGTGTGTTGGGAGCTTCACTCACCCATGTATACTTATGTGGAGTCCAACAATTGACAATATTAAGTATATTCCTTTATCACACTCTGCCTCCTTTGTTAATTTTATTAATTAATTTTGAGGGGGGGGCATATAGATACCCTGGCTTATATGTGGAGGTCAGAGGACAACTCTGGAGTCTCAGAGTGGAACCCCAGCCGGTGTTCACGTGACTCTAGTTGCTGAGACATTTTCCCAGCTCCTGTTTTAGAAGTAAGTTTTCCATCCCTATTTTGTGTAGATTTTTATTTCTTTAAGAATTACTAACTTTTTTTGCAGAACAGTAGATCCTTGCTGCTAGGATTGTACTTCACCATTTGTAAGGCAAATAGGGCATTGTCAGATCAGCCTGGTGAAAATGGAGACAGCGCTGCGCTGAGAGACAAGTGCTGGCAGCTTATCCACTCCTCATTGACTTGGTGGGGGAGAAGTTTGGACTCAGATTCCTCTTCTGGACCCCAGCTTTCTTATTCTAACATGCGAAAATTTTTTACTTAAATGCTTTCTAATTGTGTAGTTTAATATTTCTTTCTCGGGGGCCTAGGAAGTTATTATGTCTAGACTAAGGAAGTGATGACTTCTGTTCAGATCAGATTTTTATTCCTTATAGTAATAATACAGCCCCCCCCCCCGTGTCGCATTGTGTAGCCCAGACTGGCCACAGACTCAACATCATTCCTCATCATTTGTGAGCACAGGCGTGTAGCACTCACTTTTCCTTGATAGGAGTTACATGTGTCAGTGTGCACTGTGACACATGATTCGCAAGAAGCTAATAAATAGACTTAGGAATATGAAAGTTTCTGTACTTGATTGTACATATTCCTTCATAAAAATAATTTACGCACTCAGAAGCCAAACCCGTCTACTGAAGTACTTCCCTGACGACCATGACAGAGCAATGTGCTGATTATAGTGCCAGTTTATTGGAAAATAGAGTGCTTATGATTGTCTTAATTCTGGTCTGCAGTATTGAGGAGAACGGTTCAGACTCGTCCTGCCCCACAAATCCCTCCCACTGTGGAAGTCATAGAGAAAGAACAGAACTGGGAAAAGAAGACCTTGCCTGATGATCCAGACATTCAGAACTCAAGTGAGGAAAATCGTCTCTTCACTCAGAGGTGGAGAGTTTCTCACATGGGAGAAGATCTGGAGAACAAAGCCCCAATGCCATTTGTTAACCTGTCACAGCCGCCTTGCAATTCCCTTCCCAGCACTCAGCAATTGAGAAACCCTGTGTTCTCGGAGGAGCCCCCAGTGCTTGGAGATGGGCAGCAGCTTAGAGCACATGAGGCCCTGGCCCAGAGGAAGGACATAATGGCACGGATTGCTGAGTTGACACTGCAGAACTCAGCCATCAAGGCACACCTGGATAACGTTACCGGGCCAGTGGGAGAGCAAGGTGATGGGCTTCGGGAGCCAAGCAAACAGGGAAGTGCCAGTGACGGGACTGCCGTAAGTACCAGCGCAGATGCAGGGCACCCTTAGACCTTTCACTGCTGTGGCAAATTAAACAGGGGCTAAAGGTTTCTTTTCACTTACGGCTTCAGAGGGTTACTCAAGGTGGCAGAATCTGTTGCCCTGGACTTGAGGTTAGGCAGAGCATCGTGGTGGCAGAAACATATGGCAGGGGCTACTATCTCAGAGTGGCCCAGAGGGTCAGAGGACAAGGAACATCTCTTTAAGATGTTTTCCAGGTGACCAAATTCTTCCAGCTAAACCCTACCTCCTCCTTTTCATGGCCTCCCCATAACACTATTATGTTATGGTTGCTTCAGTGCTCAGTCTAGCCAGTAAAGCCCTCAGGAGCCTGCCACTTCCAGAGCTCGCAAGCAGCCCCCAGTATGTGAATTGCTTTCATATTCAAACCGTAACAGGCATCCAAAGAAATTTCTTTTCAGAAGTGACTATAGCTTTGACATGTCTTCCTTATAGGATAGATAAAACTTACCTGTTAGGAAAAAAAAAAACTTACCTGTTAGTTCATATTGTAGCACAATAAGACAACATGAAGGAAAAAACATAGAAAATAGAATTAAGGTAAAATGTTTAGGAGGGATAAGGATAAGCTAGGAATGGATGATAAGGAATTAGGAGGACATAGAATGCTTGCTGTACAGCTAGATTTTAATTAAAAGTAGTTTTACTCTTCACATGCCTATTAAAAAGTAGTTGACCATTTACTGATGAGTAACTTTTTTCTAGAACACAGAATAGGTTTTTCTATAGGAATTATATTTAAAGAATCAGTTAAACTTCAATATGCATATGAGCCATCTGAGGAGCTTGCTAGGATGTGGTGCCTGAGTTGGTCTGGGGTGGGACCTGTGCCTTTCTAATACGTCCCTCAGTGATACCAGGACTACTGGTTTGTCACATTCTGAAGGGCGTTGCTTTTATATATTATAGAGCAGGATTTTTTTTTCCTGTGTAACTATAGTGCCAGACATGGTGGCTCAATGCCTATAATCCTCAAGCGACTGAAGCAGGGTTGTCATGGGTTTGAAGACAGCCAGGGCTATGTTAGTGAGTTCTGGGCTATATTATGAGATCTGTCTTTAAAACAACAACAAAATCCAGTCAACCCTGACTGACTGTTCTTAGTCCCCATTGGCAAGCTTCCCTGCCCCTTCTTACTGTCTTTCCTCAGCTCCGTTAACCACTAATCTACTCTCAGCATCTATGAGATCAGCTTTTATAAATTTTCTACATGAGTAAGATCGTATGGATTTGCCTTCCTGTCAGTGAAGGAATTTTATAAGTAAAATAAACTCTATGGACTAATATGACAACTTAAACCTTTGTTTCATTGTTTGTGGAGAGGAAAGTGAATCTAGTCCCAGACGGAGTGTCCATGACACATCTTGGTCATGGGGGATATTTTATTTGACCCCTTTTGATCAGAGGTGACTCCCGTGGACCTGACAGTGGGGTAAGTGCTCCTGTAGTTGGAAAGAGCGGGCAGTCTCAGAACCACGGGTCTCTGGAGGTGGGAGGTGAGAGGAGGAACTAGCTGCCTCTGCTGCCATGAGTGTCGGATGCTGGTCAGCAGCATCAGTGCAGGCGTGCGTGTGTTTGCACATCATGTTATGTGTTCATAAGGTTTTGAAGATCATTGGAAGCAGATCACTGTTGCTTTTAAAAAGGTACCAGTTAAATGCTGAGCCTATGCCCTTTCTAGTGTATATACTAGCCTGGAAAGGGAGATCTGATACTGCTGCCCTTACTAGCCCCTTTCTTTTTTAGTTGGAAATACAGAATAGACTTTGATCCTTACTGGTTTACTTACCTTTTTCCAAAAAAACAAACAAAACCCCCACAACCTAATAGGTAGTAATTAGTCATTTCTATCAGGGACTGGTTTTCCCCCACAAAAGGATATATTTAGCTAAATGAAATTATTATGAATGATGAAAGTACATTTCTCTTGGGGCTTTCAAGCTATACTTATATCTCTGGAGTAGCTTTTTATTTTGTATTTTTTGCCTTTTTCTCTCCGTATCTTATGTTCCTTTCTAATCATGGATATTTTTAAATCAGATGTCTGAAGCTAAAAGTGGCCTGAAGGGGCTGACACGTGGGCAGAAAGACTGGTTGGGTTTTTAGAGTCTGCCAGATAATTCAGGACTTGACGCGTGTTTGAAGACTGAACTTATAAGAACATATCAGAGATATTCCTGTGTAGTCTGCCCCCGCTCAGACCTGTCACCAGTAGGAGTGTGGCGTTTGGCTCACTGGCAGGCATCTTTCCTCATGTGATCTTTTCTTTCTAGTTCAGCTGAGGCGAGTAGTAGAGATGCAGGAAAGTATTGCCCCATTAGTCTGTGCTCGTGCGGCAGTAGGAGTAGAAGAATTTGTGTATGCCTTTAGTTTAGTCTTAATTCTTCAGTTAAATGCTTTATAAACGATTTTACCCCATCATTCATATGTGTAAATAGCAAATTGCTGGTACTTAGAATAAAAACCAGAATTGGGTATTTGTTTTTTAATAATGAGTTTATGCGTTTTTTTCCCCTGAAGAATTTTCCAGTAGTTCAGTCTCTAGTGCCAAGTAGCATGGAAGAGCGGATTGCAGAGTTGAACCGACAGAGCATGGAGGCTCGCAACAAACTGCTCCAGCTGATAGAGCAGCAGAAACTTGTTGGTTTGAGCCTTTCCTCCTCGCCAGTGTCACCCATTCAGTCACCTCTCAGAGCATGGGCCGGTAGGTCTCACATTCATGACTGACAAATAGAAATACTTTTCACTCTCAACTTTGAAAGCTCATACTGAATCAAAAGAAGGGTATCAGAGCATACTGTGCTCTAGTACCCCCAGTTTTGTACCAGAGGAAACTGTCTTGGGTCAGAGACTAAGTGACAGAAATAGTGGTAGAAAGCTGTCTCTTTGTCTATAGCCAGCCTTTGGCATCCAGGGCAATGCCATCCAAGTGAAATATTCAGTCAGTATGTTTAGCTTAGCTAAAATTGCATCAAAATTAGACTTAAAAATTTTATCAACATCAGATTACAACTTATTGTCCTCTTAAAACCAGGAAAATATTTCCCCTTAATTTATTTTTTCCATTATTTTGTTACATTTAGGAGTATGAAAAACTAGAAGGTCCTCTTAAATAATTGAATCGTAACTGAAAGTTTGTTTTATAGTAGTGCTATTCAGAGAACGTTAATTAAATGAAGTAATTCTAAGTCGGCTGTTAGCCAGAAGTGAACTTATGCCCTCAAGGATGTTGCTGCATCAGAGGTATTGATTGGAGCCCTGTCTGAGGCCCAGATTGTGAGGCACTGGAAGCTTCTATCAGTGGTGTCCCTGAGATGCTCAGGTCTTGGTGCTTACAGGAATCCATGTGTCCTGTGTGCTCGGGTGAAGTCGGGTACCTGAAAGGCACAGGAAGTGTTCACTTCCGTTGGAAATTATTTCGCTTTTGAAATTACAGAGAAGAAGGCAGACTCTTGGAAATTAACTTTATTTCTGTTATCCCATCTAGTACTCGACACACCCAAAATAGGATTCTTGGTTTTATAGGAACCTCTGTGGGGTATAATAAGAATAAACAATATGTCATGAATTAAAAATCTTTTGTTTGGTAGGGTAACTGAGTAATTAATTGGCTTTGTTCTTTGACAATTTCATACATGTATAGAATGCATTCTGGTTCGTCTCACCCTCCTCTCTTCTCTCTGTCACACCATCAGCCCCCTGTCTACAGGTCCCTTTCCCATGCACATAACTTTTTGTCTTGTGACTCACTGATTTTAATCAGTGAGTATCAGTCTGAATGGCTGTGGATGTGGAACTACCCCCTCAGGACCTGGGATAGTGTACATAACTAAAGATGATGACACCTCCTCTCCCCAGGCCCCAGAATCTAGCATTAGCCAATAGTTCAGCAGAGAGGGGTATGGCTTCACAAGCCCCTCCTACTTCATGGCAGACTGTTGACAAGTCCACCCTTGTGCAGCCCAGGACAGGCACCCACAGCTGCTATGAGCTCATGATGTCCATGGCTGGGTCACTGGGTCATGATGTCCAGACAGCCCTGCTTCCTATCTTCTGCTTTTACCTTCCTTCCGCCCCTTTCCGTGATCTTCCCTGAGCTGAGAGGAGGGGATAACTGTCCCGTTGAGAGTTAAGTACTTGCCCATCTCTTAGTCTCAGCACCATGAGCAGCCAAGAGTCTGCATTCACCATCGCTCACTGCAGAACCAAACTGCTCTGAATCAGGTGAGAGTAGCATCTCTCTGTGGGTAGAAATAATGGTATTTAGAAGGCACCTTGATACAACAATTTAGTCAGACAACAGTGGTAAACATCTGCTCATTGCCTATGACCTTCCCAGCCATGGGATTTTGATCAGATTTGTAGTACTAGGCATGGGTTCTCATGGTCAGAGCAAAGTCTAATTATGTGAAACCTCAGGGTTTCGTATGTACGCAAACAATCGACAAACATTTACTAGTGAAATACTTTATAGCCATCATATTCATAGAGGATCCTGTAAATCCTTAAAATTCAGAGATTTCATGACTATGAGAGAAAATGAAATCCTATTTAATCAAATTTAAAAAATAAAACTTTTGGGCTAGCTCCTTTTAGTTTTTAAATTTAATTTTTTAAATTCTTTGACAATTTCACAAATACATGCATTTGAATCATGTTTACCCCCACTCATTCCTTCCTTCCACCCGCCCTCCTGCTCCCCGATATATCTTAGGGCTCACTGTTTCTCACTTCTTGCTCTGTGTAACAGCGCTTGTCAGAACTTTCTGGCATTCTGTGAACTGGCGTGCAGAGAAATTGACAGAAACAGCTGACGTTTCTTGTCTTGGAAGTTCATTTTTAAAAATCACCTCTCAAGTACTGTGACATGACTGTGAACTGTAATGATAAAAATATAAAAACACCTAAATTTGTAATGTATAATTTCCAATAGTATTGAAATTGAGAAAAATTGCTACTTTTATTAGTGAAAAGTAATGAAGCCAACATTATTTTTATATTTTAGAAGAAGGAAAGCGAACCATCGAGGTGTCTGTTCCAGGAGTGGAGGCTCCAGAGAGTTCGAAATGCAATACCATCTCTCCTGTCAGCGGGATCAGTTCAAGACGGTAGGGCTCTAGGGCCACTGTTATTAAAGCACCAAGAGTGTCTGTGTGCCATTCTCTCTGTGCCCAGCATCTGCTTAATTTAAGTTCAGACAGATTCACTCATACAGAGGAAGTAACTGGGGGAGAGTAAGGTGAGTCAGCTTAACCAAGTAGGGCTGCTTGCTTAGCATAGACGTGGGCTAATCTCTAGGTGTTTATGGCTGCAACATGGGGAGATATTCTGTCCCGGGGTAGCACTTCACCCGTTGCAGTAAGTGAACACAAAGCCCATTGGCCTAGCTGAACCACTCGAGTGGTAAATGGATCGGGAAAGGGCATCCTTGTACTGTACCACATTGCTCCAGTTCTCATACCAGGCTACCCTGACCACCTTCCTCACTACTGCACAGCCTTGAAATCTTACCCGAATGGTATTATATGGAAGGCATGTGCAATTATCTGTCAAAAACCAGAGATGTGTCTGTCTCACAAAGACAGCCCTGACGGAAACTGGTCTTCTGTTAATAGTGAGTCAGTGTTGTGTGGTCAGTTGTAACGTGTCTATCAAGACGTTAGGGACAGAGGTGAGTACCTGAAAGCACTGCTCTTTCCTCTCTGTCTGTAAGGCTAAACTACTCGAAGCAGTAAACTCCTAGTTCAAAGTTTTGTGTTGGTGAAGTATTAGGAATGATCTACCTCATTTGGACCTGTCGCCAAACCTTTCCAAACTCTTGCCAGTTTTGAAAACTGTTCCCATAATTGTTGATGGCTAGTGGTAATACCTCACTCTCTGACCATTTCTTTTCATGGATAGATCTTCAGGGGCTACCAGCAATTCTTGTTCTCCGCTAAATGCCACCTCAGGAAGTGGGCGATTCACACCTGTTAATGCAAAAACAAAGGTACGTTATAAAATATGATCACTACGTAGGGTCAGGAGTGTGAGGGTGGATGGAGGGTGACTAGCTTCCATTCTTAGTTGTTATGCCTGTTGTCTTTACATGATATAAAATTCCACAAATAAAAGAAACACTATAACTTATCTCTGTTTGAAAACAATACGTTTATTTTGTTTTCTAGGTAACTAAGAAATAAGTTAAAATTTGATAGGATTCTAAGTGTCTCCCAAGACTTGGAATTACTTGTTTCATTTTGCTTCCCAAGTACCGTGGTTTGGAGTAGCTTATAGAGATGAGGTGTTGGTCCTGCTGTTGTTGGTGTGACTGGGTAGAGTTTGGGATAGCCAGAGACCTGAGTTTGGTACTTTTATCCCAGTGTGCCCTGTCTGAGGGTGCCTTTGTTAGACATGTGATAACACAGAGAGTGAGTGAATGCCTTGTACATTTTCATGTGTTCTGGTTTGCTCTAGAACTGTCTGGAAGGTGAACATTTACAGTTTATCAGATTTTTCACAGGAGGCATTTTTATGTGTGTTGATAATACAGAAAAATACAGTTTCTCTCTGTGTTTGTCATAGACAATTGTAAGACTATCTTTAGAATTGTAAAAGTTGTATTTTCCAGAGGTAAGCAGTAACAGATATGGGGAAATCATTATATCACAGAGTGGAGACGCACAGCCCAAATGAACTAACTGCCTTAGTTAGCTACCCCAGTTGTCTAGAATTAAAAATTTGTCCTTTCTGATTTTTAAATTCTGAAAAGCTTAAAGTTATCTTTTCATATGTTCATGGAACTTAGTATCGTTCCGTTTACTAAGCTCCAATAACCTTCTTTTCATCATCTTTACAATTGTATCTATGGTTTGAATAAATGTTGGCTTTCTCCTTTTGAAAGGTACCTACTCTAGGATGCCTACTTGGTGGTATCTCCGTAGGGCAGGAGCTTTGCCAGGAGAGGTGATACTCCAGAGCCACTTAACACATGGTGACTTTGTTGCATGTACTTGATCTGAGTGTCTGTGAATCTCTAGTGGGCTCGTATCTAACTTCTCTCTGCATCTCTGTTCGACAGACTGAAAAGCAGAGTGAAGAAGGCTGGTTCGCTCTTTCTACCCACATGTCATAGGAGAAGTTAAATTGGAGCGTGCCCTCAGTGACCTCTTCCTGCCTTCCCTCCCTCTTCGTGAATCCTCTTTTCAAGTTGTGACATTTTTCTTCAGATAAAACCTATATTAACGGAAACAAGGAAAAAAAGAATTATTTTAATATTTTACCTTTTCAAATAGGTTTTTCAACAAAGCATCTAACTTATGAATGAAGTTCCTGTGAATAAAACTTTGACTATAGGAACATTTCAGTTTTCTATTTGATTAGCCTTGTTAAACTTTTTAGTAATATATTGTTATCCTTGTCATTGCTGTTGAAAGTTTTATTTTTGTTGTTGTTCTTGTTTTGTGCATCTTAAATGTGGATCAGCTTCCCAGAAGAACTAAATTGCTTTATGTATAACTTACAATAAAAATTTTCTGGCTATCAGAAAAATATGGTAATTTCTTTTCTGCTGTCCATCATTCCAAACAAATGTGCAGCTTTAAAAAGCAAAAGCCTGAGGTTGTGGCGTCTGCCTATGATCCCTCCATTCAGGAACCCGGGGCAGGAGGCTCTAATGTGTAGTGAGCTCCACGCCAGCCTGAGGCTGTGTAGGACAAGAGGTGGGCGTAGGAATGTTTATTTTTCTTAAGCAAGTAACAGTGGCTGTGTGTTTAATAAAATTTTTAATGTGGGTTTTAAGTGTGAAAATTTCAAAAATGATAATGTACATCTACTAAATAATGATACCAACTATAATGTTTAAATGTCTAAATGCAGTACATTGATTTAATGATAATGTTAGAAAAAGAAATATAAAAACTGTTCTCAATTTTTCTTGCCATAAATTACCCAAAATGAATTTTCTTTCATGAATTGACTGGTTCTCAGTGTTGGCTTCTGTTTCCAGTGATGTCTGCCATGCTGTGATGGGAATTTCCAACCTCAGAGAGTTTGTGGGTGGTGGTGGCGGGAGGAGCATCACTCTGAAGCTACCCTGAGTCTCCAGAGTTCCCTTTCCCTTACTCTGTAGGTGAGAACCACGTTCTAGGAATCTCACTGTGTAACTCTCTCCTGGGCTTCTCAGTTGTAGCAAAAAGTAAAATTATTTTCTTCTAACACTGATGAATTTGTGTGAGGTCTGTATTTGCTTTATTTTTTGCAGATTTCTTCTGCTTGTTTTGTACGTTTTGCAGCTCGTAACTTAAATCCTTTCTTTGTCTAAGATAAAACCACTTTGGTGCTACCCCTCCCTGAAAATTTAGGTCACCTGCTTTCTCTGTAAATGTATTTTTTTATGTGTGTATGGCAATGTATAGGAATGTTCTTGTATGTGTGAATATGCATGTATGTGCAGGTGCAAGTGCACGTGTTCATGTTCCTGTGAAGACCCAGAGATTGAAGTCAGGTGTCTTTCTTAATTGCTCTTCACCATAGATACTGATGCTGAGCTTGGAGTTCACCAATTCAGCTAGTCCAGCCAGCCAGCTTGTTCCTGGGTTCTCCTGTCTTCATCTCCTGCACACTTAGATTACAGGAGAGCCACCATGATACTTCGTAACTGTGTGGGGCTGGGGATCTGAACTCCATTCCTAAAGCCTGCATGGCAAATGCTTCACCCACTTGGCAATCTTCCCAACCCCATGAATGCAATGCATACATACATACATATATTAGCAATTTTATACATTTATACAATGTATTTTGATCTTATCCATCTATCAGTATCTCCCTCCAACTCTCCCTAGTACCTTTCATCCTGTCTTCCTCCCTGCTTCGTGTTTATTTTGTTGTTATTACTAACCTGAGCCAGTTAATGTTGCCCATATGCACGTGAATGTGGGGCCGTCCACTGGTTATAGGCCACTTACCAACCCAAAGGAGAGTTAGTGTCCTTTCCCCAGGGACAGCAACTGTCTATCGCTCCTCCACCAAGAGTGAGCCCTCAGGGCCTCTTCCCTGTCTCTGCTGGAATTTTGTCTAGCTTGATTTTGCACGAGTAACCACAGCTGCTGTGCGCTGATGTGTGCAACAGCCATGTAATGTCTAGAAGTGGACATTTCACTCTTTTCCTCCCCACCTAATATTCCTGCTGCCCTTCTTCTGTGATGCTCCCTGAGCCTTGGATGGAGTCATGTGGTTGACAAAGATGATTCTTTTGAAGCCGAGCACTCTCTTAAGCACTAGTCTTCAGTAATATGGTCTCACCATCTAGTTATGGTACACCAACAATGGCATAGAAATAGTCTGTGTTTGGGGGGAGGCTTCTGTCACCTCCCTGACTAATATCTGTAGAGGTTATTCTATGTAGCACTGAGATTTGCATTTAATAACCCTTGCCTTCTGGGAACAGCATTGTTCACCCCTCAGTATTTTCTTTGATACATATTTTCCTTTGTTTTTCTAGCTTTACCCCCCCACCTTAAAACCTTTAAAGCAATTATTCTAATTTGAATACTTTATGTTTTTATTTCTCTTAATGTTGCGTTGCACACACACACAAATGGAGGAAACAGTCATTTAGCAAGTTAAATCATGAAAAAATAATTCTGTCAATATTTTAGACCTCTTTGTTTTCATCTAATCCTTTGAGCTGGAATCACACTTAGGACACAGTTCATTTCTAGTTATCCACTTCCTTTTTGTACTTCCTATATGCTTTGAGGACAATCTTTTCTATGTATCTAGGTCCTCCCTGGAAGCTTGCTCTCCCCTGGAATGCTTCTAACTAGCACCCCTGTTCATTAGAATCCTAGAAATGAAGGAGAGAATAGATTGATGCCTCAGCTAGCTAGATGATAACATGTAAAGACAAGGAAATGTGTTCCTGCACGGCAGCAAGTGAGGCTTCTTGCACAGCCACGCATGGTGGGCTGCGAACTTGGAGGCTTGCTGCTGATTGAGGTCAGACCTGGTGAGCTGCTGTGGGATTGCAGCTGGCTCCATGGCTTCATGTTCTGTAAACTTTCGACATAAATTGGAGACTCCTGGGTCACTGAGTAAAGATAGGGGAGATATGTCTGACCCCAAAGCATTGTCTCTATGCCAAAGGGGAAGATAACAGAGAATAATATTTACTCTTAAGTAGAGGCCAGGCAATATTTTGTCAAAAGATGTTATTAGAATAAAATACTGCTGTCTTAGAAGCCTAGTGCCCTTTTCTCATGGGTTAATAGCTCCTCTTCAATCTTAGTATTAAGATGAGCATTAGCTATTGGAAATGTATCTGGCTTTTAAAATTACACGGGTCACTTCTACTCTTTAAATGCTGTAATTAGCATACAGTTTATATACAGTGGGATGTGTAATGTTAATTACTCTAGGATGTGTATGAAGGGACAGGACAGTTGTATCAATCCAGCTTGCCTGTGTGTTCATCTCTGTTAGTCTTCCCCCCTGCACACTGGCAGAAAACACTGCGGGATTGGCCCCTATCGCCAAAGGTTATTTAGAATTTCATATAAAAATGCAGTCATTCAGAACATACCTTATTTTGGCTTCTCACATTCAGCATGATTTTGAGACTGACCCATGTTATGGGTGTTAATAGATAAACCTTTGTATTGCTTAGTAGTGTTTGAGTGTATGCCTGTCACAGTTTCTGTACTTGGTGTCTTGCCACCAAGTGCCTGGTTTTGTTTCCAGCTTTAAGCTGCTAAAAATAAGCTTCCCATGAAGGAGGAGCAAATATTTTATCTGTCTTGGATACAAAACTAGAGCTGGAATGACTGCTTTACA
This sequence comes from Ondatra zibethicus, assembly GCA_004026605.1. Taxonomy (NCBI): domain Eukaryota; kingdom Metazoa; phylum Chordata; class Mammalia; order Rodentia; family Cricetidae; genus Ondatra; species Ondatra zibethicus. The sequence goes on from PVIU01002880.1 coordinate 27,406, forward strand.
CGATAATGTGTCTGAATTTTAAGAAACTGTTGTAGTTTTCTGGCGTTCCGTTTTACACCCTCACTGGCAACATGGACAGTCTCTAGTAACTCCTAATCTTACCTAATATTTTATCAGCCTTTTTACTATTTCTGTGCCTGAGTTAGGGTATTAATTTGTGTTTTCATCCGTGTGGTGAGGCCTCATTTACTTGGGTCTGTTCATTGATATTTGTATCCGTCCTTTCACAAAAAACGTCAAAAGGTTTTATTCAATTTTTGTTGGGTTATTTGCTTTTTTATTAAAGGCGGGAGCTCTTTATATATTTTGCATACATCTTCTTTGTCAGATACATGCATTGCAGATTTAAAAAAAAATCCCTGAGGCCTGAGCACAAAACCTTATTTACTCTCTAAACACAACACAAAACATTATTTACTCTCCGAAAGCCGTCAGGTATGTAGCTTTAGAAAATGCTACCTAACCCCTTGGTTTATCTTTCTTCCCTGTTTTTGCAGCTGGGAAGCTGCTTTGACTCACTAAGACCACACCCACTTTAAAAGTTTTGTTTTTGACAAGTAATTGGCTCAGGACCCTGTGGTCACTTTGGAAAGTTGGGCACATACCTTTGAAAGTGCTCAGTCATTAGGGTCATAAACTGTTGGAATGCTGGGCTTCTGTTTATTTAGAGAGAGGTGGGTCGCAATAGCCTCCCCAGGGTAGACGGAACTCTGCCGACAACACCTCTTGTCAGTTAGGGAAAAGCCATGGGATAAATACACGCATGCGCTTCTTAGCCTGTTGGTCCCCTCCTCCACAGCACCAGCCCGGGCGCCCTCCCAGCCCTCCCGTGGCGTTGCTGTAGCAACCATAGTAAACGGAGTCCTTGGGCAGGTGTGAGTAGAAATCAGCTGCAGTGCTGAACACCTCTGGTAAGTGGGCTCCCGCAGTGGGGCTATCCCCACGAGTCCCCCTTAAATCTGGTAGCGACCCAGAGAGCAGCGAACCCCGCCTGAACTTCCCTTAGGTGGAACTAGTGTGGTCCAGTTTACCTGGAGCACTTTCCTGGTCAGTTCAGCGCAAACATTTGAAGCAACCAGTGCAGGTTAGACAGGTGCACATATCCTGCCTGCAAGGAACTGGTAATGCGGGGCAAGAGGCAGCCAGGAAGCCGGTGAGGAGTTAGATCACCACAGAGGGAAGAAGAGAGCCTGCTGGGAATGTGCCTGGGGTCAACAAAGCCACCTTATACCCACCCTTAGTTGTGAGTCTTGTCAACTGCACTAGTTTCCTTATCTCTTTAAAAAAAAAAAAAAAAAAAAAAAAAAACCGGCTTACCTCCTCGGGTTCTTGTTAGGATTGGAGGCCAATACAGGCCAAGTGCTTAGTGTCTAGAGAATGCAACTAAATGCTGGAAATAGTGAAGGTAGTAGGAGGAAAGCGGGTGTGCAGAGTATCCGGCCAGCCGTGAGTTGTCTTCCTTGCCTACTTGGTAAGACACTTGAGAAAAGGGACTGAAGAGGAAGTAGGAACAAAGTGGGGTGTAGTGATTTAGAACCCCACAACGAAGGACTTTTATGCCATGCTGAGTGTTTGTACAAGAACTCAGAGTGCTTACATTTTCCTGTGACAGCGACAGAACCACGCAGTGTTTAAATCAGAGTGGCACACTGAGAGCTCTTTCAGGACTGCAAATGGGCAAGGCAGAAAAAGGATATTAGAAGGCTGGCAAAATGATTCAGTGGGCGAAGGCCCTTGCCACCAAGCCTGACAACCTGATGTCATTGTTTTTTTTACCGCTGAGTACTACTCCATTATGTAAATGTACTACATTTTCCTTATCCATTCTTCAGTTGAGGGGCACCTAGGCTGTTTCCAGGTTCTGGTTATTATGAACAAATAATGTTGCTATGAACACAGTTGAGCAAATGTCCTTGTGGTATGAGATTGCATCCTTTGGGTATATACTCAAAAGTGGTTATGCTGGGTCTTGAGGTAGATTGATTCCCAATTTTCTGAGAAACCACCATACTGATTTCCAAAGTAGCTATACAAGTTTGCACTCCCACCAGCAATGCAGAAGTGTTCCCCTTACCCCACATCCTCTCCAGCGTGAGCTGTCGTCAGTATTTTTGATCTTGGCCATTCTTACAGTTCTAAGATGGAATCTCAGAGTTGTTTTGATTTGCATTTCTCTGATGATTAGGGATGTTGAGCATTTCCTTAAGTGTCTTTCAGCCATTTTAGATTCATCTGTTGAGAGTTCTCTGTTTAGGTCTGTACTCCATTTTTTAAATTGGATTATTTATTCTTTTGATTTCTAGCTTCTTGAGTTCTCTGTATATTTTGGAGATCAGTCCTCTGTCAGATATGAGGTTGGTGAAAGTCATTTCCCATTCTGTAGGCTGTCATTTTGTCTTGTTGATTGTGTCTTTTGCTTTACAGAAGCTTTTCAGTTTCAGGAAGTCCCATTTATTGTTTCTCTCAGTGTCTGTGCTGCTGGGGTTCTATTTAGGAAGTGGTCTACTGTGCCAATGTGTTCAAGTGTACTTCCCACTTTCTCTTCTGTAAGGTTCAGTGTGGTTGATTTTATGTTGAGATCTTTGATTTATCTGGACTTGAGTTTTGTGCATGGCAATAGATATGGATCTATTTTCATTCTTCTACATGTTGATATCCAGTTATGCCAGCACCATTTGTTGAAGATGCTTTCTTTTTTCCATTTTATAATTTTAGCTTCTTTGTCAAAAGTCAAGTGTTCATAGGTGTATAGATTGATATCTGGGTCTTTAATTCAATTCCATTGGTCCTCCTGTCTGTTTTTGTGCCAATACCAAGCTGTTTTTATTACTGTAGTTCTATAGTAAGGGATGGTGATATCTCCAGAAGTTCCTTTATTGTACAGGATTGTTTTGACTATCCTGTTTTTTTTTTCCCGTATGAAGTTAAGTATTATTCTTTCAAGGTCTGTGAAGAATTTGCTGGGATTTTGATGGGTATTGCATTAAATCTGTAGATTGCTTTTGGTAGGATTGCCATTTTTACTATGATGTTAATCTTACCTGCCCAAGAGGAAGGTCTTTCAATTTTCTGATGTCTTCGATTTCTTTCTTCAAAGATTTAAAGTTCTTGTCATACAGGTCTTTCACTTGTTTAGTTAGAGTTATCCCAAGTTATTTTATGTTAGTTGTGGCTATTGTAAAGGGCGATATTTCTCTGATTTTTTCCTCAGCCCATTTGTCATCGGTATATAGGAGGGCTACTGATTTTTTTGAGTTAATCTTGTATCCTGCCACATTACTTAGGATGTTTCTCAGCACAGGAGTTCCCTGGTAGAATTTTTGGGACACTTAGATATACTGTCATATCATCTGCAAATAGTGAGAGTTTGACTTCTTTTCCAATTTGTATTCCCCTGATCTCCCTTTTCTGTCTTACTGCTTTAACTACTATTTTTAGTACTATATTCAATAGATATGGAGAGAGTGGACAACCTTGTCTTGTTCCTGATTTCAGTGGGATCACTTTGAGTTTCTCTCCATTTAGTTTGATGTTGGCTTGCTACATATATTGCCTTTATTATGTTTATGTATGTTCCTTGTATCCCTGCTCTCTCCAAGACCTTTATCATGAATGGGTGTTGAATTTTGTTGAAGGCTTTTTCAGCATCTAATAAGATGATCATGTGTTTTTTTTCTTTCAGTTTGTTTATATGGTGGATTACATTGATGGATTTTCATATGTTGAGCCATCTCTGCACCTCTGGGATGAAGCCTACTTGGTCATAGTGGTTGATTTTTTTCTTATATGTTTCTGGACTCAGCTTGCCAGCATTTTATTGAGCATTTTTGCATCAATGTTCACGAGGGAGATTTGACTGTAATTCTTTTTCTTAGTTGTGTCTTTGTGTGGTTTGGGTATCAGGATAATTGTAGTCTCGTAAAACGAGTTTGGTAATGCTCCTTTTGTTTCTATTGTGTAGGACAACTTGAGGAGTATTGGTATTAGTTCTTCTTTGAAGTTCTTGTACAATTTTGTGCTGTAGCCATCTGGTCCTGAACTTTTTTTTGTTTGGGAGACTTTTGATGACTTTTTCTATTTCCTTAGCAGTTAAAGATCTATTTAATTTAATTTGCTTATCTGGTCTTGATTTAATTTTGGTATGTGGTGCTTATCCAGAAAATTGTCCATTTTCTTTAAGTTTTCCAATTTTGTGGAGTACAGATTTTTTGAAGTATGACCTGATGATTTTCTGGATTTTAATTTCTGATTTTGTTAATTTGAATATTCTCTCTCTGCCTTTTGGTTAGTTTGGATAAAGGTTTGTCTATTTTGTTGATTTTCTCCAAGAACCAACTCTTTGTCTCATTGATTCTTTGTATTGTTTTCTTTGTTTCTGTTTTGTTGATTTCAGCTCTCAGTTTGATTCTTTCCTGTCCTCTAGTCCTCCTGGGTGAGTTTGCTTCTTTTTGGTCCAGAGCTTTCAGCTGTGCTGTTAAATCGCTACTGTGGGATTTTTCCAGCTCTTCTATGTAGCTCTATGAGCATTCCTCTTATGAACATTCCTTAACACTCCTTTCATTGTGTCCCATGAGTTTGTTGTGCGGTCATTTTCACTGAATTTTAGGAAGTCTTTAATTTCTTTTTTTTACCCAGTAGTGATTCATTTGAGCACTGTTCAGTTTCCATGGGTTTGTGAGCTTTCTACAATTAGAGATGTTGTTGAGTTGATGATTCAATAAGACACAGGGGTTATTCCAATTTTTTTGTATCTGTTGAGATTTGCATTGTGACCGAGTATGTGGTCAATTTTAGAGAATGATCCATGAGGTGCTGAGAAGAAGTTATGTTCTTTTGTGTTTGGGTGAAATGTTCTATAGCTGTCCGTTAAGTCCATTTGAGGTATAAGATCTGTTAGTTCTTTTATCTCTCTGTTAAGTTTCTGTCTGGCAGATCAGTCCAGTGGTGAGAATAGGGAGTTGAAATCTCCCACTATTAATGTGTGGGACTTGATGTGTGATTTAAGTTTTAGTAATTTTTATTTTTTTGGGCATTGATTTCAGTATTGAGACTTCATATTGGTGGATTTTCCTGTGATGAATATGAAATGTCCTTCTTTATCTCTTTTGACTAATTTTAGTTTGAAATCTATTTTGTTAGATATGAGGATAGCTACACCAGCTTGTTTCTTAGGTTCATTTGATTTGAAAATCTTTCCCCAACCCTTTGGTCTGAGGTAATGTCTGTCTTTGTAGTTGTGTGTTTCTTGTATGCAGCAGAAGGATGGATTCTGCTTTTGTATCCAATCTGTTAGCTTGTGTCTTTTTATAGGCGATTTGAGTCCATTGATATTAAGCGATATTAATGAACAGTGATTGCTAGATCCTGTTATTTTTGTTTTTGTTGTTGTTGGAGGTATTGTGTGTTCATTTCTCTTCTTTAGGATTTGCTGGTGTGGGATTATCTATTGCCTGTGTTTTTGTAGGAGTAGCTAACTTCCTTGGGTTGGAGTTTTCCTTTCTGTACTTTCTACAGGTACTTTCTGTAGGGCTGGATTTGTGGGTAGATATTGATTAAATATTTTTTTTTATTTTGGAATAGCTTGTTTTCTCCGTCTGTGTTGACTGAAAGCTTTGTTGGATATAGTAGTCTGGGCTGGCAACTGTGATCTTTTAGTGTCTGCATAACACCTGACTAGGTCTTTCTGGCTTTTCCATTGAGATGTCAGGTGTAATTCTGATAGGTCTGTCTTTATGCGTTACTGGTCTTTCTCCTTTGCAGCTCTTAATATTCTTTCTTTATTCTGTATGTTTAGTGTTTTGGTTATATGTGTTCTGTAAGCTTCTTGTATTTTTTAGGTTGGGAAAGTTTTCTTCTATGATTTTGTTGAGTATATTTTCTGTGCCTTTGAGCTGGGCTTCTTCTTCAATCCCTATTATTCTTAGTTTCGGTTTTTTTCATGGTGTCCCAGATTTCCTGGATATTTTGTGTTAAAAATTTGTTGGATTCAACATTTTCTTTGACCGATGAGTCTGTTTCTTCTATCGTATCTTCAATGGCTGAGGTTCTCTCTTCTATCTCTTGTATTCTGTTGTTTATGCTTGCTTCTATAGTTACTGATCATTTACTCCTATTTTTCATTTCCAGATTTCCCTCGGTTTGTGTTTTCTTTAGTGCCTCTATTTTAGTTTTCAAGTCTTGAACTGTTTCTTTCACCTATTTGGTTGTTTTTTTTTCTTGGTTTTCTTTAAGAGATTTGTTGATTTCTTCCAATTTTATGTGTTTGTCTTTGTTTGTCCTCCACTTCTTTAAGGGATTTTTTCATTTCCTCCTTAAGGGCCTCTATTATCTGCATAAAGTTATTTTTAAGGTCATTTTCTTCTACTTCATCTGTGTTGGGATGTTCCTGTCTTGCTGTTGTTGAACCACTAGTTTATGGTGGTGCTGTAGTGCTCTTTATGTCGCTGAGTGAATTCTTACCTTGTTGTCTACCCATCTCTTCCTCCAATGAGAACACGTGGGGCCTGTGTTTCAGGGATGTCCCTTTTCTCCAGTTGCTGTAGTTGGGGGCTGTGGTTCTGTTGAATGCTCCTCCAGGTGTAAGTAGGGCAGAGCCTTCTGTAATTGTTCCTCCAGGTGCCTACACGCCCAAGGCTCACTCCTGCTTGCGCCTTGCTCCAATGGAGTGACTATTGCTCCAATGGTCGCTCCTCCAGGTGCAGGCGGGGCTGAGGCTGTTATCAGACAATCTCCTGTATGAGACTACCCGTGGTGATGGAGCAATGAGACCGCTACATCAGTGATGGGGCTAGGGGAAGGTGAATTCAGAAGTCTTCACAGATTGACACTTGCTAACCAGTCTTGGAAATCAATTGCATGAGATTGGTGATAGGAAAGGATTCAATGGCTAACTTTTCTTTTTCACTTGCAAAATTATGATAATGGTTGGTATCTGCCTCATGTTTTAAAAACAGGTGAGATAATGCAGGTAGAAAATTTTAGAACTGTGTGTGGCATCAAATAAGAACCAAAACAATAAACAAACAAGCAAAAAACCCACCACAAACTATGCACAATGTAAAGTCAAAATTGAGTTGTTTTCTTCATCAGTTATTGGTCACCTGATATGACCCGCTGACTACAGAGCCTGGGTATTTGGGATCTGGGAGTGAAGGTCATTTGGTGAATGAGTCTGAGCAATGCTATTGTGGAGCCCTACGCCTAGCTTCCAGCCAGCCCTTTAGGAACACAGTCCTCTGCAACACTGACATGTTACTTTCTTTACACTTTCTTAGGGCCAACTCAAAACTGGACAGTCTAATCAGTAAGTTGGTCAAAGAATTGGCTATAGGCTGAATCAATAAGCCTGAATTTAATAGAGGGAGACTAATGATCATTCTGCAAATAGATTCCCAAGCCTGTTAGTCTCTACTGCCAGTTTAAGTAGGATGTGGTTGGAAACACACAAATAAGGACTGGTCATTCTCATTGCTATACACAGACCTAGATGAGCCAACATGTAATAATTCTGTCTATCCCCCACAGATAAAACCTTCGGTTGCCTTAGAGAAATGCTATGAATGCCTCCAGCCAGAGGGCGATCGGGTGAACTGATCGTGCCCCACTTCTGGCACGTATCCACATAGGAGGGCACAAAAAAAAATCTAGGAAGGTAAACAGTTTGAGGGGAAATCTAATACATTGGGAATGTATTTATTTAATTTTTTCCAAGACAGGGTTTTTCTGTGTAATAACTCTGGTTATCCTGGAACTTGCTTCATAGACCAGGCTGGCCTCAAACTCACAGAGATCTGCCTGCCTCTGCCTCCCAAGTGCTGGGATTAAAGGCGTGCACCGCCACTGGGCAATTTATTTAATTATTATAATTTTGAAAACAATTCAAATTATGTCATTAGGAATAACTGAAAGACTATCTGAGAAAGCTAGATTGGGGAAAGCTAGGGCAACCTGTAATTTTTTGAATGTCTGCAGCCTTTATTCTTTGTATTTTCAAAAAAAAAAAGAAAGCCAGATGTATCCAAAATGGAGAGAGAGATTTGAGCTTAATTAAAAATGTACTAAGATCTAGAGATGAACACTAGCAGGGTATGCCACAGTCTTAGCTGAACTGTTTGAATGGAAAATGATTGACCATATCTTAAATGCTGCCTATCTTCACTTATTTGAGACCATATTTAATATTAATCATCTCCTCAACTATTTCCATACCCCATGGCTATATGCTACTTACCATTCTGTTTTATCCTTTCAGAATTTCATACAACGTGTTTTATTCATCTTCCCCCTCCCCCAATTTCGCAGGTCCATGTCTACCTCCCTCCCTACTCACCCAACTCTTTGTTCTCTTCTTATTTTATTTTGAAGTCCACTGAGTCCAGATGATGCTGTTCATATACTCTTAGATGTGTGTCTTTCTGCTGGAGTCACACCCAGTCCTCAACGGTTCTGCTCGACTCACTAGATGTACTATGCGGCTCTCAGGTCTATGACGTAGGCAACACATTTCTAAGATGGGACTAGTGAGTGCAGATATATTAAACCCAGTTAAACAGAATCGGAAGCCAATATTCCCCAGCCTGGCCAACACCTTAGACTACTACCAGATGTGAATGTGTCCCCTTCATTGGCTAGGTGCTGCACTAGGTAAAGCGACTTTCTGGACCACTGAGATGGCTCAGCAGGTAAAGGAATTGCTGCCAGCTGGACACTGCATGCCAGAGTCCCTGGGTCTCATCCCTGTCACCCAAAAGATGTGAGAACTGTGTTAAGTTGTCCTTTGACAACTTATTTATAGGTGGCTCTCTCTACATGGCAGAGGCCGACCTTTAACTCTTGTTTCTCCTCTGAAGAAGTATTAAGTCGGCACGAATCAATAACCAAGCCAGCTCAATAGGAACAGGTATTTTTAATGAAAGAAAAGAGGGGAACTCACGCCACTCACGCCGCAGTCCTATCCGTCCAGTGGACACCGCATGGAGAGAGAGCACACCTGTGTTCTCTCGATTTTCTACCTGGGGTCCAAGTAGCCATACCCCAACTTGATATGATTGGCTAGTGGCTCTTCCCCCATCATCTCCCCCTTCTGTCTAAACAAGATCAATCCAAACCCAACATAGCTGTATACAATAGGAACAGACACCAAGTACAGAATTACAAACAATAAACAATATTAAGCAAGGAATGCATAACAAAAATTTTAATAAACATTTTATTTTAAGGAGTCTTAAGTATTACATTGAAATTAAGCTTGGCTAAACTTTGAGGAGGGTAACTATAATTATTTAATCTTTAACTCCATCAGAGATCTGAGAAGGGAAACAATATTACTTAAGTGGACAGGAAGTGTAATCAGGAAACTTCCAAAATGTGCAACAAATGACAGAGACAACTGACTACCTGGGCAATCACCCAAAGTCTCATTTGTAATGTTGAAGTGACCAACTTTGGCTAAGGTCTAAAGTAACTGACATACCATTTTTAAAAGCAAGAAACTTTTTAAAGCTATCTTACCCTGTCTTGGTAGGATATGACAGTTTTGTTTTATCCATTTATGGATACTCTGTATCTTTGTTAGTGGTTGAGGTATGGGCATTTCTTTGCCCAGAGGCCAGTTCCACCAAGAAGAAAGGCTCCGTATGGAGTGTCTCTGGTGCTCAACATTCTTTTGGGAATAGATTGGTGTTGCCAGGAGTGATTGTGTCTCATTGTTGCGAAACTACGAAACTCTAGATTAGATTAAAGGCCATTTTTTACAGTTCCTTGAAGAGGTTGAAGATTATCTATTTATATGGAATATAATCTCTATGTATCTAAAGAACCTGATTAGTCTAATTATAAATATAACAAACATAGATGACTATTGATCTATAATTCTCAATACCTATCTAACTTAAAGACTAAGACAATAAACAACTGTGCAATAAATGAGGACAATGACCTTTAAATATAAACAATGTATAAGTATCTTAATTGGAGGTAGTAATGTACATTGCAGTATGGTAAATATATATATCAATACATAAAAAATGTTTCAAACAGCGGTAGAAGCATACATGCATACAATATTTAATATAATTTAACTTTTTATTAATATAAAGAAATCTATATCATTATAATTGTCTAAAAACAATAACTCATAAATACAGTCTTTTATCCCATCATCCAATCCCCCATCACTCCTCGGCCTATTGAATTGCCAGGACTATCGTGCATGGAAACACGCCTACCTTCTGATCGTATTTACTGAGTTTCACCAGTGTTAAAGGGCCGTAGTATTGCTAGTGAAACCAACTACCTCATGTGAGAAGCCTATGTATTTCATACAAACCCCTCATTGTTAGCCTTAGTTCTTATACCTGGCTGCATGAATGTTTGCCTGGCCTGTTAATTCTATGGTTTTATTCAGGTAACTCTGAAGTGCGGTCAGAGTTGAGAATTATAGATATTATGCACCGTATACATACATAGGGACAAATAGTAACTGTAGACATCATACACCATATACACACACAGGGACGAATAGTAACTGTAGACATCATATACCATATAACATACATATGCATACAGGGACAAATAGTAACTGTAGACATCATACACCACATATGTACACATATATGTATACATACATATACAGGGACAAATGGTAACTATAGATATACATCTACATATACATGTACATATACAAGGACCAAAAGATTAAGAACCCTGCTTGTTGCCCAAGCTGGAATGTGAATACAATTCTCTTTGGCTTCAAAACCTCATGAGGTTAAAAGTGTAATTTCCCAATCTGTTTGATGTAAAACAAAATGAAACAAAACAAAACAAACATTAAAAGCCCTAAATACCACTTTGCTCCGTGTCAGAAGTCCTGCTAATGGATTCCAGGAGTCTCTTATACCTGGCCTGTTCACGTGCATCTTCCAAATCCTCCATTACTCTGTGTTTCTCACGAGAGATAAGAATGATCCTAGGTTGTTTTTTGTTTGTATGTTTGTTTTTTTCTCCCCCTATTGCTAGGGAATTACTGGGTGAAGCCCCTGTGTTCTAGAATTTTCTTCCATACTCTGCACAGCCTGCCACTGACTGGACTTGCGATGCTAATCTTTATTTCACGGTAGTGTTGGCCGTGTGAGGAATACATGACTCATGACAGCACGGAAAGCAGTAGGGTCCAATTTGTTTTCAGAGTATCCCCCTTGTTATCCTTTTTTCCTACCTAATAATTGTGAGTAAACTCACTAGGTCTATGGCCTATTTTTTTTAAAGAATTATCTAGTTTATATTCAGTTATATCAGTGTTTCTCAACCTGTGAGTCGCGATCCCATTAGGGGTTGAACAGCCCTTTCACCAGGGTCATCTAAGACCATCAGAAAAAGCAAAAGCACAGATACTTACATTATAATTCATAGCAGTCACAAAATTGCAGTTACGAAGTAGCAATTAAATAGTTTAGTGGTTGGGGGTCAGCACAACATGAGGAGCTGTATTAAAGGGTGACAGCATTAGGAAGGTTGAGAACCACTGAGTGATAGCATATTAAAAATAAGTGTAAGAGACCGGGAGGTGGCAGTGCACACCTTTAATCCCAGCACTCGGGAGGCAGAGACAGGTGATCTGGTGTAGGAGGTCCTTCTGTTTGTGTGTTGCTTTCATTGGTTAATGAATAAAGAAACTGCCTTGGCCTGTTGATAGGGCAGAACTTAGGTAGGCAGGGGAAGACAGAACTGGGAGAAGGAAAGAGTGGGAGAGACACCATGGATCCGCCTGAGACTGACGCTGGGAATTTTACCCGGTAAGCCACTGCCACGTGGCGACATAAAGATTACTAGAAATGGGTTAAATTAATATGTAAGAGTTAGCCAATAAGAAGTTAGAGCTAATGGGCCTGCAGTGTTTTAATTAATACCGTTTCTGTGTTATTATTTTGGGGCTAAGCTAGCCAGGCGGCTGGGACAAACAAGCAGCCCTCTCCCTACAGCAGTGATCTCTGTGGATTCGAGGCCAACCTGGTCTACAAGAGCTAGTTCCAGTACCCCAGGGCTGTTACACAGAGAAGCCCTGTCTCAAAAAACAAACAAACAAAAAAAGCCTCTGTGTGTGTGTGTGTGTGTGTGTGTGTGTGTGTGTGTGTGTGTGCAGCAGATAGAAAGTGACCTCATGAACCTTTCGGATAGCAGAGAGCAGAAGAGAAAGCTGTGCTTCAAGTCACTGGGAGGTACTCACTTGACTGCCCGACTCCTGGCATTGCAGAAAGCCATGGGGCCTGGAAAGCAAGGGGCCCTGGAAACAAATTCCATGTTTTACCAGCTTAGAGACTGTATCACGACAGCCTAGAGAACAGGTTCACTTTCCTTCCAACGCCTTGAATGTTGATTTTCTTTTTTTCAAGGAAATTACCTATTACCATTTCTCCTCAGTTAGAAAGGTTGTTAGGAAAAAAAAAAAAACAAAAACATAAAAGCTGGCAAAGGTATGGAGGAAGGGGACTGCTTATGCAGTTGATCGGAATGTATAGTCCTCCAGCCATTGGAGAACAGTATGGCTGTCCCTACAGAACAGGATGAAACTCCCATGTGATTCAGCAACCTGTCTCCTCCTCGTATGCCTCCCCCTCTTGTGGTGGTTAATCTTGAACCTCAAGGAAACAAACTTCTGGACATATCTGTGAGGGATTTTTGTATCAAGTCTGCTGAGGTGGGAAGACCCGCCCTCAGTGTGGATGGCGCCATTCCACGGGTTGGGGGCCATAGACTGAATAAAAAGAACTCAAGCCCCCTGCCTTCCGGCAGTGGCCGTGCTGTAACCATCTGTTCCAAGCTCTTGCTGCCATGATGGACTGGGCCCGCGAGCTGTGAACCCGAATCAGGCCATCATTCCTTAAGTTGCGTTTGCTAGGAATTTTGTCCAAACAGTGTGGAAGCTAATACATGGCTCCGGCTCTTATTAGTGGGCTAGCTTCAGCCCTTTGGAGGTATTCTCTGCCTCGCCTGTTTTTTTCCCAGCCTGTGCCAACCCACAGTCATCATTTCTGTCTCAAACACCCCTTCCCTAAACCTCATACATAATTTAACTTTTTTATTACACATTCCCAGAATACCTCAACTTTTCATTTCCATTTCTGGTAGCACTCTCCGTATTTCTACTGCTTGCTGGATGCCTGTGTTTCCAAACCATAAGCTCTCTGAAGCTCAAGACCACCCATAGTTTTCCCCTTCACCCTTGTAACTTAGTGCCTTGTATAAGACTTGAGACAGCAGGTGTGCTCAAAAAATATATTTGAAGTGAAACTGATCGGTAACCTGAGGGGGTTCAATAACAAGAAGGGGAAAAGGAGATGAAGAACCGACCAAAAGAAGGGTGGCAGAGTTAGCGGGGATGCATTCGCAGGAAAGGGGGGCTTGGGTGTTGTGTTTCACTGTGGAAAACCGGAGCGCACCAGAATGCCAAGTGTGCCCAGGGAAGGGAAACTGTGAGGACAGTCTCCACTGGCATCGGGGGGTCTGATATGGGTACAGACTCCTGCCATTTGTCATCTCTGATACAGTGCACACAGGAGAGCGCCAGCACGCGCGAGCTTGGTGCTTGTGGAATTCATTGTGGGGGATCCGGTAATTTCTGTGTTCTGGCATTATGTCTCGCTCTCTGATTTTGTGCTTACAGAAGACATGAGGGAGCCAGATGACCAGGACACTGATGGGGGAAGATCAAGGAGCGACGGCAAGCAGTCTTCTAGATCCAATTCAAAACGTATGTAAGGATATTTCTGTACTCTTTTTTGTTATCAAATTTAGGTAAGATGGTTTTGTAAGAGTGCCCTCTGGGTGTATAGACAGGAATGTTTTGTCTGTTTAATTCCCTTACAGACTCTTCTGTTCCTTAGCAGTAACAGCTATGCTTTGTTTTTTTTTTTTTTTCTTCTAACCTCCAGCTCCTAGCACGTATCTCTGGATTTAGCTCAGTGGATAGAGAACTGGCCTAGCAGACAAGAGACCTTGGGTTTGATGCCTAGCACTGCCTAAAGTAGAAATGTAATCCCAGCCAGTTCAGAGATGGGAGCAGGAAGATTGGGACTTCCGGCTCACCCTCAGCCTTAGCAGCTATCGCCTTGAGACCCAATGGGTGACGTTCGTTAGACCCTGTCTCAGAATAGTCAAAGAAAAGGCAGCTGTCTACGTTAGTAACAACCTGCCTGAATACCCGCTCTCAGTTTCCTCCATGAGATCCGTGCCTTTAGTGGACTTTTGGGTACAGCATAGTGGAAAAAGAGTGGGAGTTTGGTTTTTAAGTCCCGAGTTAACCTCTGGGAGATGCTTGATTTTGGAGAAAAATGTTACACCTTTCAGAGTCTCTATTTCCTAACCTACTTATTTATTTATTTTTATTGTATGTCTGTGACTCTTTGCCTGAATGTATGTCTGCACTAAATATGTACCGTGCCTGTATAGACCAGAAGAGGGTATTGAATTCCTTGGAACTGGAGTTACAGACAATGTTAGCCACTATGTGGGTGCTGGGAATCAAACCCTGGTCCTCTAGAAGAGCAGCCAGTGTTCTCAACTACCAAGCCATCTCTTCAGCTTCTTCTAGCCCATTTAAATGAGTTATTTGGGAATTAAATCAGGTGAGATATGGAGAATTTATTAGGCTGTGAATGGGAGAGGTGAGGAAGTAGTAGCCTTTGGTTGCGCCAGTCAGGAGAAAGTGCTCAGGTGTTCACAGGGAGTCGTTCTCCAGTGCCTCCATGAGTACAGCTGGGTCTTCTCCGGTCCAGGTAGCTTCTTTTCATCCAGATGTGTGCATCCTATGGAATTCCGTCTTGCAGCCCAGCTAATTGACTTGGTTCAGACTTTGGCTCTCATTTATTAGTCTTGGACCTTGTCTCTAGTCCTTTAGCTTCATCTCAGATCTACTAGGCACTGAACCCCCCCACCCCCACCCCAGTCCAGTCTTTCATGTGATTGATGCTCTGGAGTTTGTCCATGTTTGGATTTTAACTGAATGTTGCCTTATGCCTGTAGTCGCTTCTATTCTTGATTCTCATTCCTCATTAGTTTACTCTGAAGCCAGTATTTTAACTTATTCTGTTTGATTTTACTTTGGAGAGAAATGATCACACTCAGAGCTTACTCTTAAATAGCATTATGGCTCCTCAACATGGCAGATCCTCTACTAATGGTAGCTGGAGTTATGATAATAGTATGCCAACATTCATGCTAGCCCAATATTTATCCTTTCTTGTTAGGATATATTGTTATGATTTCCATAAGAGAAATCAAGTGGGAATGAAGTGAAAATGGAAATGGACCCACAGAAAAGGCCTTTTGTACAAGTTTAAGACTGATGAAATAAAGTAATCCTAGGAAATTTTGAATTTAAAAATTCATTACATTAAGGCACAAACAAGTAAGAGGTTTTAGTTACTTTGGAAGTAAGAACATTTAATTAAAATTTTGTGAAATTGCTAAAACAAATTGTCTTTAATATCTACTAAAGAAGCTCCGGAAGACACCACAGACGACCTATATACTGACGAGGAAGAATCATATTTCGGTGATGACTTTGACTTGGAAGACATCGGACAAAGTACAACCTCATTTCAAGAGTTTTTTCAGATGGCCCAATGTAAGTGTGATTAGCTTTCTCCCAGTGATTGTCACTGCTTTAAGGGCAAGTTGCTCTGACAAATTAAACAGCTACTTATATATCTAAGAAATGGAAAGTCTGCAGGGTGTGGACATGTGCTACGAACAGAAAGAAAAGAATGTATTTCTGAGGACCATGTCAAGCAGTCTTGTGCTTGATAAGGGGATAAAGTGCCACGTCTCAGATTAGTTAGGAGTTCTCCAAGTCCCCCATTGAAAACGTGGGCAGAACTCAGCATCTCCTGCACGTGCACAACCTGTTGGCTCTTCCTCCCAGGTCTGGCAGCGTGAAGCACTGTTGAAGCCAGTGGTTGCTTTTACTGCTAGGACAGACTGCACAGTCTCCCTGATGATGTGAAATACAATTTTAGGGTTCAATGCATACTCTTCTTAGATAAAGTATTTTCCTGTTCTAGTATCTCAGGAACCTCCTGCTGAAATTAAGGAAGAGGCCGACGAGAATGTAAAGAAGAAGATATCGGAGAGCTTCTTCTACAGCTACGCGGAGCTTGTCTCCACACCTTATGTGACTCCAGAAGCAACAATCCCGCTGGATTTGCTCACGCTTCAGTATCCACTCCAGCTATACATTTATAATGTGGGAGGGTTTCATTTCAAACTACAAACTACAGCTCCTGGAGCAAATGTGGCCACCAGCCTGTTTGTGTAAATAAAGTTTTATTGCAGCACAGACACACACAATTACACTCTATCCATGGCTGCTTAAGTAGTTGTGATGGAGAACATTTGGTCTAGGCTTAAGGTATTTACTTCTTGCCTTATGAAGAAAAAGTTGCCAACCTTTGTCTTAGGAAACTGTAAAAAGTGTGGCAGGGGTGGGGAGTGGGGGATGGGATTGGGGGAACAGGGGATCCTAATTTAAACTAAATGTTTTGTTTGATGCCAGCCCTAGGGTGCGATGATGCTTTGATGATGCTCTTTGGACAGATGGACCAGCTCATGATGAGATGTGGTTTGAAGGAGTTTGTGGAGCTGCTGCTTCTTCTTCTTCTTCTTCTTCTTCTTCTTCTTCTTCTTCTTCTTCTTCTTCTTCTTCTTCTTCTTCTTCTTCTTCTTCTTCTTCCTTTTTTGAGACAAGTTTTCTCTGTAGCTTTGAGGCCTATCCCAGAACTAACTCTTGTAGACCAGGCTGGCCTCAAACTCACAGAGATCCGCCTGCCTCTGCCTCCTGAGTGCTGGGGTTAAAGGCGTCTGCCACCACCTCCCAGCTTGTGGAACTTCTTACTGCCATTTTCTTCTTGTTCCAGGCTGGCCTTTCTTTGCCAATGCCTGTCTAGTGACGTCATTGCTTTCTTATCTCACTTCCCCATCCTGCATCCGAAGAGTTATGGGAGTCAACTCTGAGCAGATCAGCCATGGCATGGCCAGTTTTGATTGGTTTGTGAAGATAGGTAAAAATGGAGGGGCCTGATGAGAGCGTTCTGTTTGTGGTCAGGATGGTAGGTGGGTGAGAAGGTAATTAGACGATGATTTCCATTATGATGTCAGCTTGCTTTCACTCGGATTGTGGCTGCTCCCACGGGACCCACTGTGGCTGGCCTTTCAGGAAGGCTGTAGTTTGGACATGAGGTGCTTACCGTCTGAATCCAGCTTTGAACTCAGGTTCAATCCTAGGTGTGACTAAGCTACTTTGCCCCAAATTACCTTCTAATCTGGAATTTTCTCCTTTTAGATTTTCTCTTCTGTCTTTTGGACACAATAAAATCTCTTAGAAATAAGTGGATCCTCTAAAATCAATTTCTTTTCCCAAGCAAGTGCTCAAGAAATAAATGGTACTCCCTTGATCCTTAAACGTCAGAGCTCAACAACAGGCTCTTATAAAGAATCTATCTGGTTAAGCAGGGCTGAGATACTAAAGGTTGGCAGAGATTGCTCTCATCTAGTTTCGTTGTTATTTTGTGTATTGTGTTCTTTTAATTTGAGTTTAAATGTATTAATATAATGTAAATTACAAGGTCTTATGTAACCTAGAATTTTTAAACTTCTATTTTAAATTAACACAATTTTACTCTATGACATAAACACATACATACATACATATATGTACACAGCAATTTAATCAAAAACCTGAGAAAAATTTATATATTTTTGTGTGTTGTATATTAGTTGATTAAAATAATTTGTTTATATTAAGGTTTAATTAGAACTTAGTAAGTTGGTATATTATCAAAATTTGTATTAGATTTCCACATATGTCAGAATTTTTAAAAATTTGCTTTTTACATTTATTATGTGTATGTGCAAGCACGTGTGTTCCCATGTGTGTCAGGGCATGTGCACAGATGTCAGAGGACAGCTTTCAGGAGCCTGCCTGTTCCTCTCTATCTTACTCTAGGGATGAGAATAGGATTATCAGTCTCAACCCAATAAACCACCTAGCTGCTCCAACATGCCAGAATTTTAAATTCTTTGCAACATCAATGAAGAGGCCTATAAAATCTTTTTAGTGGATGGACCAGTGAGTAAAGACACTTATCACACAAGCCTGATGACCTGAGTTCAGTCCCTGGAACCCAAAGTGGAAGAAGAGAAAACACACACCGATACACACACACACACACTCCACACATATATACTCACACATACACACATATACCACATAAGTAAAAATAATTCTTACTGTTCAACAAACTTGACCGGCCGATTCAAAGGTGAAGTTGTGGACTAGGTTCCACATTAATGGTGTGGTTCTGTTTTCGTGGTACAGGGGAAAATGGTACCTCTTTAGGAAGGCTATCTGCCTGGCCCCAAATCTCAGGATTGCCTTCATAAAAGTTAAAGTAGAAGCTAAATTGCTCTATAAGCATTTTCACTTACGTTAAAATAAAATTGTCTTTATGCTCCATAGGAAAATTCCTAGTTTTGGGGTAAAGAACAGCTACATTTATTTCAAATCTTTATCGTTTTAATAGAATATTGATGTTAAAAATGGACTCCATTTTTGGAGCCCTCGTCCTGTTCCTGGATGGTTGTTTGCTTACTTATTTCCTTAGCAGCCTAACTTCAGACATTCCTTTGGCTATGACTGCAAAAAACGAGCTAACCTACAACTTCTGGATTCTAGTACCGTGTTGTACATCGCTGGGAACCAGCTGGTCCTGTTGAATTTTAAAACCAAGGAGCAAATGTACCTGCAGAGTAGCAGTGGTCAAGGAATTGGTGCCATCGGGGTATGCTAGCATTTAGTGACCTAGGCGAGCCGGGGAGGGGGCTGGAAATCCCTATTCAGTTTTTCTGTGGATGCCACATTGGCAGTTAGGAACCAGTGGCGTGCGGGATGTTGTGGGGATCTCATAAGATGTGCAGCTATCTTTATTTTAAAGCCCTTCTCTTTTCTTCTTTCTCTTTCTTTCTTTTTATGATAGGGTCTTGATGTGTAGCGCAAGCTGGCCTTGAAGTCAGTATATAGCACAGGCTGGCCTTGAAGTCAGTATATAGCACAGGCTGGCCTTGAAGTCAGTATATAGCTCAGGCTGGCCTTGAAGTCAGTATATAGCACAGGCTGGCCTTGAAGTCAGCATGTAGCTCAGGCTGACCTTGAAGTCAGTATATAGCTCAGGCTGGCTTTAAACTTGCATCCTCCTACCTTAACTTCTTCTAGAGAAAGTATATATATATATACTTTCTCATATATTTCTCATATATATGTATATGAGAAATATATACATGCACATGATACACATACACACACACACACATATATGCACATGATAGTTTTACTGAGCTGCATGTAACTAATGATGATGTTGAATTAAGAAAATAATTCAAAGACTCCCTTTTGGAGGAGTTTGACCAAGAGTGAGCCCAAATTTGAATTCTCCACTTCTCTCCCTGTGTCTTCCTTTTCTCTGTAGCTACAGTTACTGGTCTATCTGTAACCTGTGTGAGTCTGAAACTTTGTCTCTGTTCCTGCCTGATGCCTGCTTTGTCTGTCTCCAGCAAAGGGCTTCACTCTCTCTTCTATTGAACATAACAGAAAGTATCACATGAGGATGGAATGAGGGACACTTTACAGAAATCTTTAACAGAGTTTTACAAGGGATAAAACTTTACTGACTCCCAAATACCCAGATGCACCGCAAACACCGCTACCCAGAAACTATATTTATATATCTGTACTGCTTTCAATGTTTGTGATGGATATTTATTGTAACAAGGTCGCCTTAGACTTGTTTGCTGTTTTCAGTAAATTATCACCATAACACACACACACACACACAGCGCCTTTGTACATACATTAAGATTACAGCTATGTGTCTGTATAGGTAATGTAGGAAATCCATGGCAAGTAAGGTTAGTTACTGCATTGTTATACTAACAGCAGGTTGAGCAAATGGGCTGGCTACACAGCAGACTGTCAGTCTTATATGACCTTAGGCTGTATTGTTAATTAGGCTGTGAAAGCAAGAGACATATTTTCATAAAGAGGCATCACCATAGCATAAGGGGCAGCTTCAGCAGGAAGTCAGCCCATCTATTATAGGTCTTCTGTCCCCAGGAATGGGAGAAAGGAAGGGAGCCGAAGTGTTGTCTGGGTAGCAGAAGCTCCCCTCAGTATCCTAACCCAAGCTCCATCTCCTAAACTCTGAAGTGAGGAGCTGAAAACAGCCCCTGGAAACAGGCACTCACTAGTGCAGTGTGTGTGAACAGTCTCTTCTGACAGGAGCCTACTTTTATTTTATCTTTATTTCCTTGGCTCCTCATGCTTTCTGCATATTTGGCTTACCAATTAGCAAAAGTAACAAAGGAGTATAAAACTCTAGTCAGTTTCTATCAATATAAACACTGACACAAATACTTCATCCACCCCATACTTTCTTACACATTCTTCTGTGAGTAAGAATTCTCTTTCTTACTTCTTACGTTTGCAGTCATGTGTGGTGAGTTTGTTCAAGGTGTATTCCATTTATTTATTTACTTAGCTATTTTGGATGGCAAGAATGCCCTCTGGAACACAAATTCCACACTGCTGAGGCTTGAACATGCTTCTTCCCACAAGTTTATACACTGTAAACTTAATCCCCAATGCACTAGTGTTGGGAGGTGGGGCCTAATAAGTGTGATTAGGGCACAAGTGGATTCATCTTGTTGAGGAAATGTGTTAGCTAATGATGGGATTTTACGAGGGCAGATCCAGCACACACAGACACACACACACACGCGTGCGCATGCATGCACATACAGACGTGTGCACACAAGCACAGACACACACGTGTGCACACATGCACAGACACACACATACTTGCACACACACCCTCCTCATATACACCTCTTAGCTCTCACTCTCTTTTGCCCTTCCAGCTTCTACCAGGGGATGATGCACACACAAGCCTTTGATAGATATTGTCCCTGAGTTTTAGATTTGCAATGTTTCAGAACAGCTAGGACAATTAATTCTGTCCATATATATAAGCCTGTCCTCAGGTAGTAAATGGGCTGAAACACACATTCCGTGAATGTTTCTGGATACAACTACAATGACTTACACAGGGGTTTGGCATTTGGCTCTGCTTAGCTCTTCCCACACAGCCATCCGGGGCAGCAGTAGCTTAGCACTTGTTAATAAACATAAATGTGAATTCAGAAACACTGGGTGGGGGACTTCAGATCCACGATTTTGAAGAATCTGTCAAGAGACTCTGACACAAGCTGGAGATTGAAGCCATCTTTCTTACTATGAATTCAGTACTCGTAGCATAAAAAACAATTGCTTTAATCAAGGCCAACCTTATTTTTTTTTACTTTCTTAGTTTTCAGTTCAAATCATATCCATCAAGTGTTTATCAGATGTGCATTTTTTTTAAATAAATTAAATTGAAGTACAGTCCAATTAACCAATTATATGGCCACTAAGCATTGCATGCATAGGATTGTAAAAATGTAAAAATTTCCTTTTAATATTTTAGTGAGATTTTGTTTTCCTAGGTTCATCCGGATAAAATTTACTTCACAGTCGCTGAAAAGGGCAGTTTCCCAAAGATTATCATCTATGAATATCCCTCTCTGAGGCCCTACAGAATCTTGCGAGGTGAGTCCAGAGGGATCTTTAGAACCGTCCACGTGAAGGTTGCCAGAAGATGGCTGAGACTCCGGAATTAGCCAAGCTTTAGCAGATAAACAATGGCAAGAGGTAGGAAGGAAATCTATTTGATGAAAATGGCTTATAACTGTCGAAGCTAATAAGTCTGGAAATTGGGGATCAGCCCCACAAGTTGGAGATCCCTGGGAAGGAGTTCATGGCAGAATGCCTCTGTCTTCAAGACCTTTCAACTGATTGGATAAAGCCCACCTAGATCTGCAAGGACACAGTCCATAAAGTCATCTGATCAGAAATAACAGTCGCGTTGGTGTTGTCTGCACAACAGCATCTGTACTGCTGTTTAACTGAGTAACTGGCTGTTACAAACCAGTGAAGGTGACACAGAACACTAACTATCTGTCACCTTACAGTTGGTTCTGTTTCCTGTGTAATAAATTTCAGGAGTCAGTTGTCCCTTTGGGAGATTTTCAGTAACAAATTGAAAATTGTAGATTGAGTTCTATCTATAGCAAGTCTGCTAGCTCCCAAATAGTGACACGGAGACTTATTATAAATCATGAAAGCTTGGCCTTAGCGAAGGCTTGTCCCACTAGCTCTTATAATCTAAATTAACTCATTTATTTTAGTCTACAATCTGTTGCGTGACTCATTTCCTCAGATCTTTGTACTGCTCATGATGCTTCTCCACATCTGGCTGGTGACTCTGCCTTTTTTCTTCCCAGAGTCCTCGTTGTCCCCAGAAGTCCTGCCTAATTCTTGGTCATTTAGCTCTTTATTAAACCAATCAGAGTGTGCCTTGGTAAAGACACATCTTCATACCATGTACAAATATCTCACATTTCCCCCTTTTGTCTAAATAAAAGGAAAAGTTTTTATCTCTAATACAGTAAAACTAATATACAATAAGAACAATTACCAAGCCTGGTGATTGTGGCACATGTGTTTAACCCCAACACTCAATGGAGGCAGAGGCAGGCAGATCTCTGTGAGTTCAAGGCCAGCCTGGTCTACAGAAGAAGTTCCAGGACAGCCAGAGATACACAGATAAACCTTGTCTTGAAAACAAACAAAGGACAATTATCAAGTAAGAGTTACATTTATAATGTCCAATCCATTTGTATTTGGCAAATTTGGAGAAATTGTTTAATTATCTATCCTGTCTTAGTTAGCTGAAAGTTTTGTACTTAATTTATTATTGTAGACTGAGTTCTGTTTGCTCTCTGAGCTTGACTTTCTTTCTTCCACAAGATGAAATATATACAATGTGGTTTTTTGGGGGAGGGAAACAATTAAGACTTTTCACCTTCCTTTTATAATCCTATAATCCATTCTAAAGCCGCATGTCTCAGTGGGGTTTCTATTGCTGTGAAGAGACACCATGACCATGGCAACTCTTAGAAAGAAAACGTTTAACTGTGGGTGGCTGGCTTACAGTTTCAGAGGTTCAGTCCATTAAGGCCACGAAGGGGAGCATGGCAGCGTGTAGGAAGATGTGGTGTTGAGCTGAGAGCTACATCTTGCAGGCAAGATCGCAAAGCCCGTCCCCACAGTGACACACTTCCTCCAACGAGGCCACATCTCCTAATTGTGCCACTGCCTTTGGGGGCCTTTTTCTTTCAAACCACCACACCAAGTGTGATGAAATATTTTAGAACTACTCTGTTAGGAGGGTTACGTGTGCGTGCGCACTCCCACGCATGCAGTATGTGTGACGCGTGTGCTTGCCTGTGCATACACTTGTGGAGGGCAGGGCTTGTTGCCAAGCATTTCCTCTATTGCTCTCTATCTTATTTTTGAGGTAGAAGCTGTCACTGCACCTGGAACTCACCATTTCTATTAGGCTGGCTGGCTGGGGAGCCCTGGGGGTCCCCCTGTCTCTGTCCCTCCTACACCTTATACCATTGGAATAACAGCTGAACCTGGCTGGGAGCTGGGAGCTGAACTTGGGTGCCCTTGCTTGCACACTGGGCACCTCACCGATTGGACCATCTCCCCAGCACTCTTAGATTCTTGACACGTTTACATTAACACAGATCATAAGGGCACTCTCGTGTTCTTCCTCCTCTTCCTCCTCCTCCTCTGGTTTTGTTTTGGGACAGGAGATTGGCAGCATAGGATGGGCTTGATCTTGTTATTTTCCAGCCATGGCCTTCCAGTGCTAGGATGACAGGTGTGTCCCCTCTGAGCTGAGCTTTCTCTCTTATTTATCAGACTCCCATTCGTCCTTGCAGATGGGACAGAGAAGGCCTATGCTTATGTAGACTTTAACAGTGAAGGGACCTTGCTGGCTTCTGTGGGGAGTCACCCTGATTACACGATAACCATCTGGAACTGGAAAGAAGAGCAGCCTACCCTGAGGACAAAAGCATTTTCTCAGGACGTTTTTAAGGTCACTTTCAATCCCGAAGATGATGAGCAGCTAACCACATCAGGATCGGGCCACATCAAGTAAGTCTGGTGCCCAACTATTAAGATATCATAAGGGCATTTTCTAAGAGGATCAAAGGCTTGCATATTTTTTGTTACAACCAAGGCTACACAGAGAGACCCTGTCTTGAAAAACAAACAAATAAATCAACAAACAAAACCCCAAAAGATTTGTTTTTAAAATTAGATTTCATTAGGAAACAATCTACTTCAAGACCCAGCAATGCCACTTTTGGGTATATATCCAAAGAATGCTCAATTGTACCACAAGGACATTTGCTCAACTATGTTCATAGCAGCATTATTCATAATAGCCAGAACCTGGAAACAACCTAGATGCCCCTCAACTGAAGAATGGATAAGGAAAATGTGGTACATTTACACAATGGACTACTACTCAGCGGCAAAAAAAAAAAAAAAAAAAAAAGACATCTTGAAATTTGCAGGCAAATGGATGGATCTAGAAAAAAACATATTGAGTGAGGTAACCCAGACCCAGAAAGACAGATATAATATGTACTCACTCATAGGTACAAAGAAAAACCAGCCTACAATCCACAACCCCAGAGAACATAGACAACAAAGAGGACCCAAAGAGAGACATACATGGATCTACAAAGGAAAGAGAAAAAGATATAATCTCCTGAGTAAATTGGGAGCATGGGGGGGGTCACAAGAGAGGGTAGAAGGGATGAGGGGAGGTGGGAGGGGAGTGGAGAAAGATATATAGCTCAATAAAAACAATAAAAATAAGAAAACCAAATATAGATTTACAGCTTTACAGCTATTTAAAGCATGGCACCAAAGAATACATTTGCACTCTCTGTGTGTGTGTCATGTAACTGAAAGTGTTCACAGAAGATGGAGTTGTATCTTCAAAAAAAAAATTAGGAGATTTCACATACATTTTAAAAAATACTTATTTTTTTATTTTATATTGTCTTAATTATGATTTTTATATACCATGACCAAATAGCAAGTTGGGGAGGAAAGGGTTTGTTTGGTTTACACTTTCAGATTCTACATAAAATAACAAGATCAAGTTAAAATAGAATCTCAAGCGTGGCTGGATCCTGGAGGCAGGAGCTGATACAGAAACAATGGACGGGTGCTGCTTCCTGGCTTGTGTCTCATGGCTTGCTCCACCTGCTTTCTTGTAGAACCTAGGACCGCCAGCCCAGGGATGGCACTGTCCACCATGGGCTGGGCCCTCTCCCCAATGATCACTAATTGAGAAAACACCTTACAGCAGGATCTCATGGAGGCATCTCCTCAACTGAGGCTCCTTCCTCTCTGATGACTCCAGCTCGTGTCAAGTTGACACAAAATCAGCCAGTACATAATTCTATGAATGTTTTGCCTCTGTGTATGTATGTGAACCACATGCATGCAGTACCTGTGGATGCCAGAAGAAGACCTTGTATCCCTTGGAACTGGGGTTACAGGTGGTGGTGAGCCGCTATGTGTGTGCTGGGAACCAAACCGACATCCTGTAGAACAAGGAGTGCTTGTACCTGCTGAGCCTTCCCTCCAGCTCCACATGTATTCTTTCTCAAATTAACCAATAGCTCACCTTTCCTCTATCCCTCCCCCTCCCCTTTTCTTTAGTGTACCCTTTACATTGTGATATAGGGGATTGGTCTCCAAAAGCAGCGTAGATAAGAGAAGGGCTTTTACATTCAGAGTGCTGCCTTCTCGTAGTCTCCACCTAAAACAGTTCAGTGTCTCGGTCACTCATACCGTAGGCTTTTCCAAAGCCACGCTGAGACCCCAGCAGCGTTTTTTACTTACTGTCCTGACAAGCAATGTCTACCTACTCTTGATCTCGTCTGTGGCTCCAAATCCCACGTCACCTTGTTCTGCTTCCTCGATGGAATAATGTAGACCATCTCTATTCATCTTACTCCCATGCATCATCAATTACTTTCAATCTGGTCAAAATTTTCACTCATGGCTGGTAACTGCTGCAGCAAACAGCACAACCCAGAATTCAGGTCTTGCAAAGGCAGAGGATTTTCCCCTCCCGTACTGAACCTATGTTTCCTGGGAGTAGACCCCACATGGTAGTCAGATGAATCAATGCCATTACAGGGGCTTATGAAATACAGTTTGGGGTCAGATGGAAATGAAAAGGAACCAGTGACTGATCCATCTGACTTTTCCTCTCTCGTTGGCAGGTTCTGGGAGATGGCCTTTACTTTCACTGGCCTCAAGCTGCAGGGATCACTGGGGAGATTTGGCAAAACAACCACTAGTGACATAGAGGGTTACACCGAGCTTCCGGATGGGAAGGTGAGTCTGGCTGTGGCTCCTCAGTTATTAGACTGCATATGAGTGAATGCAGCTGGACATCGACCACATAGTCTAAGACTGTCGATGATAACAGATATTGTAATTATCAATATAGTGAAGACCTCATCTTACTTTTTCCCAACTCTCAATAGAAATGAAGCATTTTCCCTAAAAGTTTTGTAATCCATATGTACTCGCCATTTTCTGGTTTCGCTAAGTATTCTATGCAAATGAAGTATGAGGCATTTCCCTGCATTAACATGGTGACATGCCTGTTACTTTTAAATGACGTCATGGAATTTTAATGATTTATATTGTCTTTCTTGCTTTTGTCATGATATTCCAAGGGACTTACAGGGCCAAGGTTTTAATCAGTCTTGTGTCTTTTGTTTCAGTGTCAGAAGGTCATTCAGGAAGATAACATCATCTTCCAGATATATCTACAACACTGTAGGATTGTAAAACCATTTGTCAGTTGATTTTCTGACATTATTAGCCCACTTTTCTCTTGCTCTTACAGTTCTTATGGTCTTTTTAAGTTTTTATTTATTTATTTGCCTAAAATGATAGGCACCTGGGATCCATTCTCCTTTAGCATCTTATTGGACCTCCTATTAGACTGAGTTACACTGTGTTACTTGTGATCGCTTCTCTTATGAGAACATGCCAGCACACAAATGCTACTTTAAGAAACCAAATTATCTGGTCATTTATTATCTGGTCATTTATTATCTGGTCATTTAAGTGATGGACTAGTGTCAGCTAGTACAATATACAGGAGGAAGTGAAAAACCCTAGGCTAGTCAGCCTAGCAAAATTAGCGAGTTCCAGGCCCAGTCAGGGACTCTGAAAGAATCACAATAATAATAAGGGTGGGAAGTAAGATGCTGGTGTTGACCTTTGACCTCCACATGTACTTGCATGTACACAGGAACCTACACATGCATGTACTACTCACTTCCCTCCTCTGCTACAAAGCTTTAGGTGCTGGTTAGATTGTAATCCCAAATCTATACAGCAATCTTAAATGAGTCCATCTTCAGACTCTGAATATTTGTTAAGGTAAACATCAGCATCGCTTTTCTTTAGAGCGTGGTGTGAATTGTGTCTCTGGAAGCTCTGTAGAGTTTCTGTAGAGGTGAGGGGGAAGTAGCCATTTTAAATGATAAAGGCACAGAAGGAAATATTCAGAGTCAGGAATGAATATCAGGGATCTAGAGGGTAGAGCAGGTTAAGACATGCTGGGAAAGAGTGGACACTTTAGTTGAAAAGCACGTTTGGGCCCTAGAGTGTGTGAGGAGTCTAAGAAACCAGCAGAATCACTGTGCGTCGGAAGAGCAACATTAGAAATGGGAGAAGCAGTAGATGTATGTAGTCATAAAATTCCTGGTAAGCTGTCAGGAGGGAAATCTGGAATCAAGATGATGAACTAGGACAGAAGCTATTACAATCATTGAAATAAAAGAGCTGACAGGGGCAGGGCAGTCCTGCTCTGAGGACCAATGGAAAAGAAAACTGGCTGTGTATGACCAATGGTTCAGAAAGGAATGCCTTGTGAATTTGTCACTGTAGCCATTGAGCAGTTCATTTCATCTGGGTTGAGGTACAAGCCTCTGTGGTCCCTGGAGGTTAGCAAAGGGGAGGGACACGGGGAGACTGGACAATGGATGTCAAAGTACAAAGACACAGGAGAACTGTCTTCTAGTTCACAACCATTTCTTGACTGTTTAGTGCAGAACTTGAGACAGCTATGCAAAACTTCCCCACACAAACATACGATGCATGTTGAAGGAGAAGGAAATGCTAATAATCCTGGCCTGACCATCACACATTGTATACACGGACCGAGCACTGCAGGAGTAAATGCACACAATTAGTGTTCATCAAAGAAAACACTCGTATAAAAAACAAGCTCAAGACTCCACTAGTGTGAGCTGAGGCCTAACAGCAGGTCACATAGGCAAGTGAGGCAAGATTAGTGAGGAAGACTGAGCTAAAGCCATCAGTTCCTGCAGATGAGAAGGATAGAGGCTACACCAGAGTTTCCCACCATGCTTTAGTCCACACTAAGGCTCTGTGGAAACCAGACTCTCCTAGTCGAAGATGCACAAGGATCCGGGAAAAAAATGTGCTTGCCAGTTTCCTTGGCCTCCTGCTTCTGGGAGAGTATTGTCAGAGCGGAGACTTCTGAGTCACAGCCCTTGAACCAGAATCTTGGCTCCTCTGAGAAACTTAAGGGCAAGTTATTTAAGTGTTTGTGTTTCAGTTTTCTCTAATTTTTCTCTTGTGTAAAACAGGGAGATAAGGTCAGAGTCATCCCTGGCTCACACGATTCCCTTGTGGAAGTGAGAGCCACGCTATAGCTAGAAAAATAAAGCAGCCACATGCACAGCTGCATAAGGTGTTGCTGGTAGGTGCACCTAGCGCACACGGCTTTCGGCACTAAATACCAATGTCAATAAAATATTCTGGCAATACTTGACACAAAGCCTATACACAATAAGTATTACTTATTATTACATTCATTAAGTCTTCTGAGAACCAATGTTTGATGGCACGTTCTTTGGGAATTGTTGAATTACACAGATTAATTTGGGGGCAGTCCCAAATATTTTCCTGTTTGAAACTGAGCTATAATCTGCTCAGTTCATTAGTGGCCTTGCAACGTAGCAGGCTACTCTACACTTAGAAATAGAATCTCAGCTATGAAAGACTTTAAATATCCACTTTGGATCCTGTCATTTAACTCCCAAATCTCACCCTTAAGAGTTGGATACAGAAATCTACCACGAGCACTTGTGAAGAAGCTGTCACTAACATACCTCCTAGTCACAGGGTGCTGGAAAGAGGCACATCGAGATGTGATTGGAAGTTGGCTCTGTGGTGCTGGGTTTTTCTTTGTTTTCATGCTCAAACTTTATAGTTAAAAAAAAAAAAAGAATCTGAAAGCAGCTCTCGCCTGTTTGAGGTCCACTCACAGGTATTTAGTTCTTATGCACATTTCTTTCTCCACACCCGCCAGGTGCTCTCGGGATCGGAGTGGGGCAACCTGCTGCTTTGGGAAGGCAACCTCATCAAGGTGGAGCTCTGCCGAACTGGCATGAAGTCTTGTCACCAGGGTCCCATTAACCAGATAATGCTGGACGAGGGGGAAGTTATTACCGCTGGCTCAGATGGCTGTGTCAGGGTAAGGCAGCAGCCCTTCACTTAAGACTTGCAGATCACGTGGGTGGTTTTGTCTTATAGGCTGCTTCGTGAAGGGGATCGATGGTCACTTGTTTCCAAGACTGACTCATTTTAAATTGTGCTTCTCACATAGTAAATATTTGCATTCGTGCCAAGATTACTTGAAACGTTGTGAAGGGATCTCTTGTTCTTGTGCTTCAGGTGTTGACCTAGAAGCTTCAGATAATAAAAGTCATCTTAGCGCCATATAAACAGTGACCACACATCCTTTCAAAATGCCCACTGGGCATTTTCTAAGGAATGAAAATGCTGAACTTTCTTTTCGAAACAAGGTCTCACTCTGTAGCCCTTACTAGGCTGGAACTCACTATATCAACCAGACTGGCCTTGAGCTGCCTGCCTCTGCTTCCTGAGGGCCGGTATTAAAGGTGTGCATCACCAAGCTGGTGGTGAGAATGCAAGTTGGAAATAGTCTCGGAGGTGTGTGCATGGGGGTTGCTGTGTGTACAACCCTTTCCCAAGACCTTGTGCTAGGGAACTCATTGATATCACTGTGAATACTGTCTTACCTAAAAGAAAGCTAAGTCTCCTGGGTTGCTGTTCTGTCCTATGCTTCCCACTCACTCTGTATGGCACCTTCTGTGATCCATCACTGTTCTTAAAGTCTGTGATTTGCCTTGCAGTCTTCTTGGTGCATGGTTTTCTGGGGCCTTCTAGCTCTTAAATTCCTTGAGACCAATTTGCCCCGTCCATATATTCTTGAATGTATGGGCTTCCTCCGGAGGGTGGTCAACTTAGAGAAAACTGTCTCTCCCTTTCCCAGAAGCTAGCAACCACCAATAGCTCCATGGCTTGGGGTGGAATTGTGTGCCTAACTCCCCTCACCGTGTTGGGATTTGGTCTGGTTTGGGCTTGCGTGGGTTCTATGCATGTTGTCCCAACTACCGTGAGTTCATATGCACAGCTGCGCTTCTGCCCAGAAGATAATGTTTCCTTATAGCTATCCACCAACCCCAGTCTCTTACTCTCTCTCCGTCTCGTCTTCTGCAGCGATCCCTGAACCTTTTGGGGAGAGGGAGAACATACGGGCATAACATGTTCCAATTAGGAATGAGCATTGTATAGTCTCTTACTCCCTATACCTTGACCAGTTATAGGTCACTGTGTTAATCAAAATAAAAAGAAAATAAAGCTTTGTAGATGAGGATTGAGAGATGCACTGATCTATGGGTGTAAGAGTGAGTCATGTGGAAGTCGATTTAATACTATGTCCAGCTGACTGCATACTAGTAGTAGGTGCTTTCTTAGAGCCTATAACCTTTCTAGGCATGGATTCTTAGCCAGATAATGGTGTCGGGTATGAGTTTCATCTTGTGGAGTGGGGCTTAAATCCAGTCTGAAAGTTGGTTACTCCCGTGATGCACATGCCGCTTCTGCACCAATGGCTATGTCTTCCCAGGCCAGTCATTGCTATAGCTCTCTTGGACAGCACTTGCTGGCGCTATGAAAGCTAGCCTGTAGGGATGAAGCTCCCAGATCTGTATCAACTTGATTTTGCCAGGTTACGTGACTTATGTATCTTCAGCAACAGGGTCTCACCATCAAATTCGGGAGGGTCATCAAGAGCAGTGGCAGTAGCCTGTGATGTTGGGTGGTCTATGGAGCCTCACTGGCCAACAACTCCAAAAGAAGTCGCTCTTATCTGACACCTCTTGTTTATTCACCTCTGGGGAATAGTAGGGGTGCTGTTGTTGTATTATAAACTACTTTCATGTTGATTTTGTAAGATATGGGACTTTGAGACAATAGATACTGCTGACATCATAGATGACACTGGATTGTTGGAGATAGAGCCTATTAATGAACTTCAAATAGACAAGAATGTCAACCTCTTCTCAATGATAAAGATGAATGAAATTGGAAATAACTTTTGGCTGGCTCAGGTATGTTACAGTCTTCTGTTTTGGCTTTTTAACTGTACTAGGCCATGAACTTAAAATAGAAATAAAATTGATTGTTTGAACTAGAGTGCTCCAGAATGTTACAACATTCTATGATTGTTTTGCTTATTATATATTTATAGTTTTAAATATGTAGAAGATATTTTTAATATATTTCAATCACACTATATAATATACGTAAGCACTAGATATTTTTATTATTGGTCCTCATTTTAACAAATCACAGAAATAATAATATTAATTTGGTGAATGTTAAAAATGATGAAATATTATTAACTATTTAATTTTTAGGATGCCAGTGGAGCCATATGGAAGCTTGACCTTAGCTTTTCAAATATTGTAAGTGCCTATTTTCCTTATTTTCTCCTAAATACTATAGTAAAAATTCTTTGATACTTTTAAAATCTGCTCCATTTTTCTCTACATTAGATCATTGTTTCTACTGAATGAAAACAGGACTATGTCATTCTGCATTGCATGTCTCCTAAACACATGGAGTCTTTATTCATATCACCTTGTGTGATCCTCACACGTGCCCTACTGAGCAGGCAGGAAGACCTGGGAGTGGCATTTGATGGGATCTATGTAAAATCAGTCATTAACTTTAGAGCCAAGACTCCACCTGGTTTTCCTAATTTCGAAGTTCAGCGCTTTTTCTAATCTATCATACTTTTAAAAGATTCTCTCTTATAGTAGCACCACACATTGTGTTACAGGATTCTATTTACATTTCTTTAAGGTTGGCTTTAATTCTATATTTAATTCTGTATTTGATATCTGGTATGCTCTTTGTCTGTTCTCAGACCCAGGACCCGGAATGCCTCTTCTCTTTCCATTCTGGAGCCATTGAAGGCTTGGCTGTTTCTCCTCTTACTTATCTCATGGCCACAACTGCATTGGACTGTAAGCATGAACTACCCCCCACCCCTCTTTGTGTGTGTTATACATGCATGTATGTTCATGTATGTGTACATATGTTCTGGTGTGTGTGTGTTTGTTGTGCATGCAGGTATGCTCATGTATATGTACATGTGTTCTGGAGTATGTGTGCATGTGTGTGTTGTGCATGCATGCATGTTCACATATATGTAAATGTGTTCTGGTGTGTGTATGTGGTAGCCAAAGAGTGACCTCAGGTGTCTTCCTCTATTGCTTTTTACCCTCTGTTTTGAGATGGCTTCTCACTAAAGCTTGAGTTCACCAAATGGTTAGACTAGCCAGTCAAGAAGCTCCTGGTATTCTTCTGTCTCTGCTTCCCCAGCTCTGGGGTTACAGGCATGTTGCACCATGCCTGGCTTTTTCATAGATGCTGGGGATCCCGGTTCAAGTCCTCATGTTTGTAAGCAGGCACTTCACTGTCTGAACCATCTCTCTAGTCTTGTAAATGGGAACTCTTAGTGACAATATATCTGGCCTTGTTTGTATGTAAATTTAAAATATGTGCTATTTAAAGTGTTTGAGTACTCTTCAAAAAAGAAATAAGCTAGATGGATTTTGGAGAGGGAAGTGCACAGACAGCAGCAGACACAATTAGAGATTAGAATAAAGACATAATTATAAATTACTTATAAAAGTGCTATTCATTTTAGTACCCACAGGCATGCCCTTTCTGTTCTCATCACCTTTCTTTCTCTTGACTTTGGGTATTTATGATCTTGTAGACTGAGCAAAGAACCACATTTTGTTGGTCAATCACAACCTGTGCCTCTTCTCAACCTATCAGAGAGCCCATGAGATGGAGAAAAAGAATCTCTAAGGGAAGAGATGGAGAGGGTGACAGAACACATGTGATGTGGGCATGAAAGGACCAATTCTGGGGATAGGTGGGGACAGTGGGGATGGGGCTAGGAGATGGAGAGCAGATGATGTCTCTGTGTGGGCACAATCAACTAAAACTAGTATGCATAAGCAATGCCACAAAGAAATCTGTTACTATGTGTGTTCATTTAGAAGTAATTAAAAAGAAAAAACTAAATACAAATTTAAAAAGCTGTTAGGCTACCAGTTGATCTGAGTTACTGCATTTAATCCTGTACAAAATGAGCCAAGATTGTTTAAAGAAATAACATGTCTATAATTTGTTTCTTTTAAAACTGTGTGTGTGTGGTTTTTTTTTCTGTAGGTTCTGTTCGTATCTATGATTTTGCTAGCAAAACTCCTTTGGTTCAAATGAAATTCAAACAAGGAGGTACTTCGCTCACTTGGGTGCCCCTAACAGTAAGTCTGTTGTTTTAATCAACTTCTACCAAAAACAATACAAAATATACTATATTAGAGATATTTTGTGATATGTAGTTCTTTTCTAGCTCAGAATTTTAGAAGTATAAACGTTTCAAGTTAGTTGATTTTACCTAGAACATTGCAGAAATCATTTCCTGACTTTACTGTTAAGACCATGCAACGGCATTTGCGCCATTGTCTGTCCATGCAACCATGCTTTTTACACAACACGGAACTATTTGGGGAGTGATTAATTATTATTGTTTGGGGATGAAATCGCAGAGAAAATGGTTCAGGCGTGCGGCAGATCTGGCTTTCTGTTATTGTTTGGATGAAGACCACTTTCAATGCATCATGTAAGACACCCTGTGTCCTGGTGTCTTCCAGTTCTTATGGTAACATGGCCTCTCATTCTAGTCTGGCTCTCATCAGGCTGAATTTTCCTTGAATTCTGCTTTCTCCTGACACTGGACCTTTGCACAGGCTCTGTCCAGTCTCACAGGTTCTTGCTCCTCCTTCTTGTATCTAGTTAGTCCATGACCAAGCACCAGTCCAATCTCAGCTCCACCATCTTTGCCTTAGGGGAGTCCTCAATCTAGGTTGGCTTTATTACCTAAACACTCTAAGTGGCTATGCTTCTTTCCTTTGTCACCTGTGTTAGTTTGTATTTTATACTCATTTACATGTGAATGGGGGACATACAGTCTATTTGTGTTTACCCTGAACTGCTGGTGACAGATGCCTCTTACCCAGGAGGCAGACACGCTGTTAGTGTTTGCTCACTGGAAGCTTGAATTACCGTAGATTGTCCTGCTGTGGTTAAATGCCCTGGAATTGATGGGAGTTGCCATAACATGGAACCAAGAGTTGCAAAGGCAAGCCAGCGCTATGTTACCAAAACTGAAACAAGGTGTGTGTGTTTGTGTGTGTGTGCTGAGAATTTCCTAATTAATTCCAGGTCCCCTGTGTTTGATTGTCCCCCAAGGTGAGCTTCTCCGCTGCACAGATTATCATAGGATTCCAAGATGGTGTTGTTCGGATTCTTGAACTTTATGATCCAAAAGGACTTACACTTTTTGCAGGACGGAAGAAAATCTTAGACGCCGAGTTACATTTGAGATATGTCTTCAAGCCCCATACTGCTGAAGTCACGGCTTTAGCTTATGATCGTGATGGGGAGATCCTCGCTACTGGGGTAAGTGCAGGATTCTCTCTCACTTCCTCTTGGAACTCCACGTCTAGCTTCCCCTTTGAGCCCGCCTACTCCATCATGCCTTATTTGCCAAAATTAATTCACATTTTGCTTATCTTTTTTCAGTGCAGTATGTATATACTACATGAGAATAATCTTATAAGTTGCAATGCTTATTTTAAATGAGTAGAAAATTTCAATTGGGAATCACATTGGACGAATTCCTTCCAATCTCTAGTTTATAGCATGGGTGTGTTCTTACAGAGGGTTGCCTTAGGTGAGGGTACAAGTTTAGTGAGAGAGCTCTTATCTAGCATGTAGCAGGCTCTGCTTTGATCCTTTATACCCCCTAAGTGCAACCCACAACAAAAGCCTGCTTCAGATAAAGGAAACAACTCTACAATCTATGGGATATAAGAACTGAGCAGCAGTACTATGGAATTATCTTAGGGATTACATACATGTATGTGTGTGTGTGTAAACACACACATATATATATGGTAATCACATTTCTAGAACTATGAACTGAAACACTTGGGAAAATGAACAAACATTTGAAATCATATATATATATATATATATATCATATTATTTTGGCATATTTGACCATTGTGTCTATAAGTATAAATCAGATAGACCACATGATATTAAATCTTTGTACTCTATGAACTTGATGTCATGGTAATATATATTGGGTGTACATGTCTCTTTTTTTCTAGAGTAAAGATCAAACTGTCTTCTTTTTTGATGTGGAAAAGGATTACAAGCCAATCGGTTATTTTAATACCCCTGGTCCTGTCTGCCAGCTGATGTGGTCCCCAGTCAGTCATGTAAGTCATTACTATTGGTCCTCAGGAGTAAATCTCAGTGTTGTGCAGCTGGAGGCACCCCCCACACACACTTTGGGCTACACTTTCTCCATTACTATTTGGCAAAAACCCATCCCCAAGTTGCCCCAACTAATTTGCCTAATTTGCCACCAATGTCAGCCAAAGACTGCAGGAGACATTCATTTGTCACGGAAGATTACTAGCTTCCTCAGAATATAGTGATATAGATGAATTCTCCACAGCGCTTGAGGTGACTCTCAATGCCTTCTCCCACACAAGATGGCCACCTTGAAACGTCAAGCTTCATTGCTGCCCTCTAGTCCTTGGCATCACTTCCCAGGAAGGCCAGGGTCCTACCAAACAGACCCTTCTACTTCTGCCTCCCTCCTCTTCTTCCTTTTACAACAGAGGAGCTGCCCCACTTCCTACTTAGTGGTCATTCTGCCTCTTGTCTTTGGATTAGAATCCCTCCTTCAATATTTTATATCATTTCTCCCACTTTTCCGGCATATAAATTTAGCCTTACCTGCTGCTCACTGGGTAACTCAGTCTCCACCACTTACAGAAAGCAAATCCACGGATCCTGTGTGCTGCAGCTATCGCCCTTCCTCAGCACCTAAGGAGGCCTGACTGCCCCTGGATGCCGATGCCTTCCATACCGCTCCATCCCTCCGTGGCTCCTGCCTGCCTTCTAGTTCTCCGATTCCGCCAGGCAGCCCTTCTGAAGGCACCACTAATGCCCACCTGATTTCTGGTTCTTATCTTCCTTGATATTGTAGCATCATTTGACCCATTGACCTTTCCTTCCCTTTTGAAATATCTTCTTCCTCTAATCTTAGTGTTTCTCCACTCCCTGCTCTTGCAGCTTTTTCAGCCAGTCGGTGTTCAACGCCTTATTGCCGTGCCCAGTCTCTCTTTCCTCCTGCCTTTTCGCTCTAGGTGATGCATTCCGAGCCCGTTTTCCTAAAGCTCAAACATGCCACAGGACATTGACCACAGGATCTTCTCTTTACAGCACAGTGCTCACACCTCAACTCATTTCATAAATATGTTTTATTTAGCCACTCCTTCCAGATAGATGCCACCTTCTCGGGAAATCATGCACAACCCGGCAGTTCTTGTGGTCTCTTGGCAGGACTTTTGCAACTACAATTTACTTTAAGATAACTGACAGTCTCTCCCTTTGGAGTCAAATTCCATAATGGCAGCGCGGACAGCAGCTTTTCCTACAGTTCCATTTCTAGCACGTAGCAAAATGCTGAGTATGTGGTAGATAAACAACAAATTATACCGAGATGGGGGGTTTCCCAGATGGTTGGGGCAAAAGAAAGTTCTGTGCTGGACAGATCAATCTGGGACCCATTTTATGTGAGCGGATGTCACAGCTTAAGACTTCCTGAAGTGCACTTACGGAGAGAGAAGAGAACTGGAAAGAGGGCAGAGACCTTGAGAGCATCCACGTTTAAATTAACTTAAGAAGACAGAGATGGGTTGTCAAGGGCTGAGAAGTCATTTACACCACAGGTTTCCTCAGCATTTCCAATTAGAACATTCTGCCCTTTAGGCTGACAGGTTTCACAACCATGTACTTGGCTAAAAAACTAAGTTATGGTATCTTTAAAGGAAACAAATATAAATCTAATTTTAGTAATTAGGTTAGTGATTAATAATTAAATAATAATAACTAATACTAATGATATAGTAATCATTAGTTACTAGGATTTTTACTAATAACTACAGTGGTGTATTGTCTTTTAAAATGATTGTTATATTTTTCCTGGCTTATTATCTTTCTGAACTTATAAAATTTGCCTCTATGTAAATGATATTCGTAACTTTCTGTTTAAGCCTGAAAGCACCTTGATGACCATCTGCGAAAATGGCTACATCCTTGAATGTCCGAGTCCAACCATTAAGGACGTGGATGACCAGGATGTCGTCTCCTATGAAATCCATGACATTCTCCTCAGATGTTTCCACTTCTCAAGCATCAAATCTAAGATTCTGGTATGAGATGTCCTTGAAACATTCTCTCCCTTCTTTTCTTTCATTTGAAGATGCAATACTCTATATGAGACTCTAGGAGAACACACGTGAAGCAAAGGAAAACAGAACCTGGCCTGAAGGAGATTTTACCTTGGCAGGAATGTGGCTAACTGTAGCAGAAGGCAGCAGTGGATAGAAAACTAAAACCCAAGTACAAAGAAAGAAAGGAACTTCAGAGTGTGGAGGGATGAGGGGGTTAAAAATGGCTGCCTGAGTGGAAATCAGTCTTCAGAGGATGGGAAGAAGACAGAGAATGAGAGGAGGAGAGGGGTAATAATGCGGGAGATCCTAGAGAGGCACCATTCAGACAGTTCTCAGCGTTTTCAGGAGGTTAGGACCGGTGGAATGGTAGCATGCAGTTTGTAGCAGATGTAGCTGGACCAGAGTTCAGGTCTCTTTAGATGCCAGCTAAGCCACACCAGCCTGAGCCACTGTGATGCCTTTGAAGAAGGGATTGGTGCGAAGAAATCATATAAACTGGAAGTGAGTTCTCAGGGGTAAATAGGAGGTGGGGCCACCAAGTGTTGGGGGACTCATCATTGGACAGTTGGTAATATTGAGTGCCTACATCACAGGGTTCCAGGAGCTGGAAACAAGTTTCTTCATTGCCACATGGTTCCTGAGTTGACAGTGACAGACTTTGAGAGAAAAAAAAAAGACAGCACTTTCCTTCTCTTATAGGAAGAATGGAAAAATAAATACAATAAAATGGGTACCAAGGAGATTAAGCAGAAATGATGCTCATCACAAAGACTTAAATTTTAATGATAAAAATATATCACCAAAGGGTAATTATGTGTAAATGGTGTTGTTCTATCCGAGCTCTGGGTGTTTCTAGAACCTGTCTTCCTTCTACAAATTTTGTCTTGCTCAATCATAGAATAACACGTTTTTTTAAATGCCTACTATCTTTTAAAAAAGAGATTAATGGAAATTGAAAGGAGGGAAAAACAAAAGGAGTTGAAGGAGAAGGAGAAGGAAGCGAGGAGGAAGAGGCTTGCGGAGGAGAGGGAAGCATTTGGAGAAGAGGGATTACTGGAGGAGGAGGAGGATGAAGAGGAAGAAGAGGAAGAGGAGCCACTGCCTGAGATCTTCATCCCACCAACACCCTCTCCCATCCTCTGTGGCTTTTACTCGGAGCCAGGGAAGTTTTGGGTGTCATTGGTGAGTAAAAATTCCAAGACTTTATCTCTCCCTTGTCCAGTTCCATTTATCATCACTATTTTCCACCACACTCATTCTTGCACAGGTTGAGAATTCAATTTTTAACTATTGATGTAGCTGTGAGTTTTAATATGTTACAGTTTTTTTTTTAAAAAAATCGTCTTAACATTGCTTTTAAATATGTCTTCTCTTTGTATCTGTTGTCACTTAGCTCTGAACTCACCTGCTCAGGAACACCAAAGGGGGAAAGACTCAAGAGTCGCTGGACCAAGGGGTCCTCCCCCGGATCTGTTTTGTTGTGTTGTTGTTGGTTTGGTTTTGAGTTTGAGAACAACAGCTTTTGTGGTAGGACTGTCCACTGTCACTCTGCTAATGTGTGTGCTGTGTGGCATTTGATTGACAGGAATCTGTATGTTTTCAGGTGTTCCGAGCTGGGGGACTTCAGCTCCAGGTTCTTTTCCGAGTAATTACTATGAGGACTTTGTGCAGTTCTTCCCAGAGAGTGATGAGTAACCAGACCAAGCAAGAGAATTGTCTTTATAATGATTCTTTACTAGCAACTTCAATATCCAATACATCAATGGAGTTTACAATCTTAATAGGCATGGGGGTTTGATGATGGGTAACACACAAGCCATTCAATATCACAATTATCAATCCTACTAATCCTAATACATAAAACCAATTCATAATCTAACTTATCACTTATCTTATAAAATACTTCTTAACCTTAATACAACTTATCTGTTACCTATAAAACACTTCTTAACTTAATACAACTTATCACTTATCTATAAAATACTTCTTAATCCTATCAATTATCCATAAGATATCTCTTAACATTTCATATACTAAACATATGTATTAACTCATTTATGCTTTTCTCTTAACACTTCATACCCGCATTAAATAGCATCATACGACCTGGTATTCTTCAGCTTAAAAAGGACTTTTTGGATTTCCGCAGGCTGGACGCCTGACCGCACTGGGGGCTTGACAACGAGGCTCGACTCTTGACCCCATAGTCTGCCTTGGGGAGATAAGGCGCTCGATGTCATGTTCTCAGGCTGGTCTTGGGTGCTGGATCAATTCTTGACCGTGTAGTCTTGGCCTAGTCTCGGGAGGCAAGGAGTTCTGCCTGTGCTCGGAATGCAGAGCCTTGAACTCTGCTTTTCGGGTGGCAGAGTCTCAGGAGGCAAGGTTTTAGTTCTCTGTTCTCAAGATAGCAAAGCATTGTGTCTGTTCTCAAGTCAGGAGGAGAAGCTTTGCTCTGGGGATGGCAAAGCATTAAATGTTTAGGCAAGGCATTCAATATTTCTGCTTTTTGGGAGGCAGGCTTGGAGGATCTCTCTCTCTCTGAGGCCTGGCACCTGGGCCATCTTTGAAGAGTGAGAGATACCTGCCCTGCTTCTGCCCTCTCTTTTTATGCCAGTTTGAAACTGACCCTTGTCCAGTTCTTCTGATAGCCAGATATCCTGGGTTATCAGTGTCGACTGACCACAGAAGGGTGGGGGGGTCCTTTTCGTGTAGCAAGGCTACTTTTGATACCAAGGTTACTGGGTACGGCCTCCCCATCTGGCAGGGCCAGATGGGTGTGGCGGCCTTCAAGCAGGCGAAGTGTTCTCTTAATATTTCACGTTAGTAATTTTCCACTTCACAGTTTTTTATTTTCTATTTTCTATATTATACTTATCCTATATACTATAGCTTTCCTACTTCACCTACACTACAGATTCCTCTCTTTCTACTTGTTCAGAGGGATCTGTTTGCATGCTCATTACATCAGGTGGCTTCATTCCACCTCAATCAAGAAGAATAGTGGATGTCACAAAGACTGATTGATACAAGAGGGTGCCACAATGTGTGTAGAAAGTTACGTGTCCTCCACTCATATACCATATAGTCTTATCATGGAACATTTTCCCAGTATATTGCAAAGCAAGATTTTCTTCATTATAGATGTTATATTTTTCCCTTCTGAATGCACGCGCACGCGCGCGCGCGCGCACACACACACACACACACACACACACACACACACACGCCCTCCCCCTCCCCAAAGTAACTGGCTTAAAATTATATGGGAAGATTATTATTAATTCTTACGTGGTCCTAGTCTCTTGAAACTAAGGTGTGGGT
This sequence comes from Ondatra zibethicus, assembly GCA_004026605.1. Classification (NCBI taxonomy): domain Eukaryota; kingdom Metazoa; phylum Chordata; class Mammalia; order Rodentia; family Cricetidae; genus Ondatra; species Ondatra zibethicus. The sequence goes on from PVIU01002880.1 coordinate 68,566, forward strand.
GGAGGTCTTAGCTCACACCCCAAGGTCAGTTAAGCAATACAAAGTGGAACTAGGATCTCTAACAACCTGGGTCCACAGTCCATGCTCTGAAGCATTAAGCACCATCATGAGGTAAAACACAGATCACAGAGGTAGAGCTCACCTTTCTTGACCCAGCCACATGCTTACTCTACCTACAGCCAAGCAGATGCTATAGAAAAGCTGGCTTCATTTGGAAGTCATGACTCCAGTCCTCAACTCAGGACTCACGTTGTTGGTCAATTCTACTGCCTTGTCGTGTTTACTTTACAAATTATTATTTCAATTTCTTCTCCCCACAACCACTTTGAAGCTTGCCCATCTCCCCAGACACTCATATCTCACAGAGAAATAAAGGGAGTCTATTCCCGTCTCTAGCACCCTGCAGAGATCGACCTGTGTTCGGCAATGCCGGTTACAATTGGTGGGTGTTGCTTAGCAACTTGCCCAGGGCGGTGTTCCAGAAGGCCTCTTGGGTCTATTCCTTCTTCCTCATACTCTACGTGATGTTGCTTCTGAAACAAACTCCTTAATGTGTATCATCAGCTCATGTCTTTTCTTTTTATTATTACTTTAAAAATAATACCAATCAAAATTCCCCCTTCCTCCCCTCCTCCCGCTTCCCTCCTGCTCCCCTCACACACCCTCCCTCCATCCTCTCCAGTCCTAAGAGAGGGCAAGGCACCCTGCCCTGTGGGAAGTCCAAGGCCCTCCCCACTACATCCAGGCTGAGCAAGGTATGCATCCAAAGAGAGCAGGATCCAAAAAGGCAGTACATGCAGTAGAGACAAATCCCAGTGACGTTGTCATTGGCCCCTTAGTCTGCCCCAACTGTCAACCACATTCAGAGGGACCAGTTTGATCCCATGCTGGTTCATTCCCAGTCCAGCTCAGGCACACTGTCTCAGTGGGCAAAGCCCTTGTAGTCCTGAATTCCTTGCTCATATTCTCCCTCCTGCTCTACATCTGGACCTTGGGAGCTCAGTTGTGCTCCGATGTGGGTCTCTGTCTCTGTCTCCATCCGTTGCTGGACGAAGGTTCTATGGTGATATTCAAGATAGTAATCAGTCTGACTATGGAACAAGGCCAGTTCAGGCACCCTCTCCTCCACTGCCCAGGGTCCTAGCTGGTGTCATCCCCGTGGACTCCTGGGAACCCCTCCAGAGCCAAACCTCTTGCCAATTCCAAAATGGCTCCCTCAATTAAGATATCTCCTTCCCTGCTCCCATAGCCGTTCTTCTTCCATCTCAACCATACCTCTCCCCAACCCTCCCCCTTTCCCCTCTCCCTTTGCCTCTCCCCTTCCCTCTACTCCCTGCCCCCATGCTCCCAACTTTTGCCAGGCGATTTTGTCTGCTTCCAATTCCCAGGTGGATCTATATATGTTTTTCTTTGGGTTCACCTTATTACTTACCTTCTCTAGGATCATGAACTATAGGCTCAATGGTTTTTGTTTCTGGCTAGAGTCCACTAATGAGTGAGTACATACCATATTCATATTTTTGGGTCTGGGTTATCTCACTTAGGAGAGTATTTTTTATTTCCATCTATTTGCATGCAAAATTCAAGATGTCATTGTTTTTTACTGCTGAGTAGTACTCTAATGTGTATATATTCCACACTTTCTTTATCCATTCTTCCATTGAGGGGCATCTAGGTTGTTTCCAGGTTCTGGCTATTACAAACAATGCTGCTATGAACATAGTTGGACAAATGCTTTTGTAGTATGATTGGGCATCTTTTGGGTATATTCCCAAGAGTGGTATTGCTGGATCCTGAGGTAGGTTGACTCCCAATTTTCTGAGAAACTGCCACATTGATTTCCAAAGTGGTTGCACAAGTTTGCATTCCCACCAGCAATGGATGAGTGTTCCCCTTACTCCACATGCTCTCCAGCGTAGATTATCATTGATGTTTTTGATTTTAGCCATTCTGACAGGTGTAAGATGGTATCTCAAAGTTGTTTTGATTTGCATTGCCCTGATAGCTAAGGAAGTTGAACATGTCCTTAAGTTGAATTTCTTCTGTTGAGAATTCTCTGTTTAGTTCAGTACCCCAATTTTTAATTGGGTTATTTAGAATTTTGTGTCTAGTTTCTTGAGTTCTTTATATATTTTGGAGATCAGTCCTTTGTCTGATGTGGAGTTGGTGAAGATCTCCCATTTAGTAGGTTGCCTTTTTGTCTTATTGACTGTGTCCTTTGCTTTACAGAAGTTTCTCAGTTTCAGAAGGTCTCATTTATTTATTGTTGCTCTTATTGTCTGTGCCACTGGGGTTATACGTAGGAAGTGGTCTCCTGTGCCTATACATTGCAGGTTACTTCCCACTTTCTCTTCTATCAGGTTCAGTGTGGTTGGATTTATATTGAGGTCTTTAATCCATTTGGACTTGAGTTTTGTGCATGGTGAAAGATATGGATCTATTTTCATTCTTCTACAGGTTGACATCCAGTTATGCCAGCACCATTTGTTGAAGATGCTTTCTTTCTTCCATTGTATAATTTTAGCTTCTTTGTCAAAATCAGGTGTTCATATGGTGTAGGAGGTCCTTCTGCATTTGTATTGCTTTCATTGGTTGAATAAAGAAAACTGCCTTGGCCTTTTGATAGGGCAGAAATCAGGTAGGCAGGGTAGACAGAACAGAATGCTGGGAAAGAGAAGGCAGTGTGGCAGACGCCATGATTCTCCTGCCCAAGACAGACATTGGTTAGACTCATGCCGGTAAGCCACAGTCAAGTGGCGATACACATTAATGGAAATGGGTTAATCAAGATGTGAGAGTTAGCCAATAAGAGGCTAGAACTAATGGGCCAGGCAGTATTTAAATGAATGCAATTTCCATGTAATTATTTCGGGAGTTAAGCTAGCCGGATGGCAGGACACAGCTAAGGGTGGCTGGGACGACAAGCAGCCTGCTCGCTCCTCTTTACTACATTCATAGGTGTGTGGATTAATATCCGGGTCTTCGTTTGATTCCATTGGTCAATGTCTCTGTTTTTATGCCAATATCAAGCTGTTTTCATTACTGCAGCTCTGTAATAGAGTTTGATATCAGGGATGGTAATGCCTCTGGAAATTCCTTTATTGTATAGGATTGTTTTGGCTATCCTAGGTTTTTTGTTTTTCCATATGAAGTATATTATTGTTCTCTCAAGGTCTGTGAAGAATTTTGTTGGGATTTTGATGGGGATTGCATTGAATCTATAGATTGCCTTTGGTAGGATTGCCATTTTTAGTATGTTGATCCTACCTATCCAAGAGCATGGGAGATCTTTCCATTTTCTGGTATCCTCTTCAATTTCTTTCTTCAAAGACTTAAAGTTCTTATCAAATAGGTCTTTCACTTCCTTGGTTAGATTTACCCCAAGATACTTTATGTTATGTGTGGCTATTGTGAAAGGTGATGTTTCTCTGATTTCCCTCTCTGCTTCCTTATCCTTTGTGTATAGGAGGGCTACTGATTTTTTTTTAGTTGATCTTGTATCCTGCCACATCACTGAAGGTATTTATCAGCTGTAGGAGTTCTCTAGTAGAGTTTTTGGGGTTACTTATGTACACTATCATATCATCTGCAAATAACGAAAGTTTGACTTCTTCCTTTCCAATTCGAATCCCCTTGATCTCCTTATGTTGTCTTATTGCTATTGCTAGAACTTCAAGCACTATGTTAAAGAGATATGGAGAGAGTGGACAGCCTTGTCTGGTTCCTGATTTTAGTGGAATTGCTTTCAGTTTCTCTCCATTTAATTTGATGGTAGCTGTCGGTTTGCTGTATATTGCTTTTATTATATTTATATATGATCCTTGTATCCCTAATCTCTCCAATACCTTTATCATAAAGGGGTGTTGGATTTTGTCAAATGCTTTTTTGGCATCTAATGAAATGATCATATGGTTTTCTTCTTTCAGTTATTTACATGATGGATTACATTGATAGATTTTCTTATGTTGAACCAACCCTGAATCTCTGGGGTGAAGCCTACTTGCTCATAATGGCTGGTTTTTTTTTTTGATATGTTCTTGGATTTGGTTTGCTAGTATTTTATTGATAATTTTTGCATCGATGTTCATGAGTGAGATTGGTCGGTAATTCTCTTTCTTGGTTGAGTCTTTGTGTGGTTTGCATCTCTAGGGTAAAGCCTCCTTGCTCATAATGGATGATTTTTTTTGATGTGTTCTTGGATTTGGTTTGCCAGTATTTTATTGGGAGTTTTTTGCATCGACGTTCATGAGTGAGATTGGTTGGTAATTCTCTTTTTTGGTTGGGACTTTGTGTGGTTTTGGTATCAGGGTAACTGTAGCTTCATTAAAAGAGTTTGGCAATGACCCTTCTTTTTCTATTATGTGGAACACATTGAGGAGTATAGGTATTAGCTCTTCTTGGAAGTTCTGGTAGAATTCTGCACTAAAACCACCTGGCCCTGGGCTTTTTTTTGGTTGGGAGGTTTTTGATGACAGCTTCTATTTCCTCACGACTTATAGGTCTATTTAAATTGCTCACCTGGTCTTGATTTAGTTTTGGTATATGGTATCTATCTAAAAAATTGTCCATTTCTTTTACATTTTCCAATTTTGTAGCATGCAGGCTTTTGTAGTAAGACCTAATGATTCTCTGAATTTCCTCAGTGTCTGTTGTTATGTCCCCCCTTTCATTTCTGATTTTGTTAATTTGCGTGTTCTCTCTCCACCTTTTGATTAGTTTGGATAAGGGTTTGTCAATCTTGTTGATTTTCTCAAAGAACCAGCTCTTTGTTTCATTGATTCTTTTGATTGTTTTCTGTGTTTCTATTTTGTTGATTTCAGCCCTCAGTTTTATTATTTCCATTCTTCTACTCCTCCTGGGTGAGTCTGCTTCTTTTTTTTCTAGAGCTTTCAGGTGTGCTGTTAAGTTGCTAATGTGAGCTTTCTCTGTTTTCTTTATGTGGGCACTTAGTGCTATGAACTTTCCTCGTAGCACTGCTTTCATAGTGTCCCATAGGGGTGGGGATGTTGTGTCTTCATTTTCATTGAATTCAAGGAAGACTTTAATTTCTTTCTTCATTTTTTCCTTGACCCAGGGTTGGTTTACTAGTTGATTGTTCAGGTTCCATGAGTTTGTAGGCTTTCTGGGGGTAGTACTGTTGTTAAATTCTAACTTTACTCCATAAGACACAGGTGGTTACTCCAATTTTTTTGTATCTGTGGATGTTTGCTTTGTTACCGAGTATGTGATCAATTTTCAAGAAGGTTCCATGTGGTGCTGAGAAGAAGGTTTATTCTTTCCTGTTGAGGTGGAATGTTCTATAGATGTCTGTTAGGTCCATTTGATTCATTACATCTGTTAGTTTTCTTATTTCTCTGTTAAGTTTCTGTCTGGTTGACCTGTCCATTGGTGAGAGAGGAGTGTTGTAATCTCCTACTATTAGTGTGTGGGGTTTGATATGTGATTTGAGTTTTAGTAATGTTTCTTTTACATGTGTGGGTGCTTTTATATTTAAGGGCATAAATATTCATGATGATTGAGACGTCATCTTGATGAATTGTTCCTGTTATGAGTATAAAGTGACCTTCTCCATCTCTTCTGATTGATTTTGGTTTGAAATCAATTTTGTTAGAATTAGGATAGCCACACCTGCTTGTTTTTTTTTGTTTTTTTTTTTAGGACCATTTGATTAGAAAACCTTTTCCCAACCCTTTACTCTGAGGTAGTGTCTGTCTTTGAGGTTGAGGTGTGTTTCTTGTAGACAGAAGAATGCTGGATCCTGTTTTCATTTCCGTTCTCTTAACCTGTGCCTTTTTATAGATGAATTGAGTCCATTGATATTAAGCGATATTAATGACCAGTGGTTGTTAACTCCGTTTTTTTTTTGTGGTAGTATTTGTGTGTTTCCCTTCTTTGAGTTGTGTTGGTGGAGGGTTATCAGATGTCTGTGTTATTGTGGGTGTTGTTAGCTTCCTTGGGTTGAGGTTTTCCTTCTAGTACTTTATGTAAGGCTGGGTTTGTGGATATGTATTCTTTAAATCTGTTTTTGTCATGGAATATCTTGTTTTCTCCATCGATGGTAAAAGAAAGCTTTGCTGGGTATAGTAGTCTGGGCTTGCATCCATGGTTTCTTAGTGTCTACAGCACATCTATCCAAGACCTTCTGGCTTTCATGGTTTCCATTGAGAAGTCAGGTGTAATTCTGATAGGTTTACCTTTATATGTTACCTGACCTTTTTCCTTTGCAGCTCTTAATATTCTTTTTTTCTGTATATTTTCTGTTTTGATTATTATATGGTGAGGGGATTTTTTTTTTTGATCCAGTCTATTTGGTGTTCTGTAAGCTTCTTGTTCCTTCATAGGGATATCCTTCTTTAGGTTGGGAAAGTTTTCTTCTATAATTTTGTTGAATATATTTTCTGGGCCTTTGAACTGGAATTCTCCTTTTTCTACTCCTATTATTCTTAGGTTTGGTCTTTTCATGGTGTCCCAGATTTCCTGGATGTTTTTTGTTAAGAATTTGTTAGATTTATTGTTTTCTTTGATCAATGAGTCTATTTCCTGTATAGTATGTTCAGCGCCTGAGATTCTTTCTTCTATCTCTTGTATTCTGTTGGGTATACTACTTGTCTCTGTAGTTCCTGTTTGTTTACCCAGATTTTCCATTTCCAGAGTTCCCTCGGTTTGTGTTTTCTTTATTACCTCCATTTTGGTCTTCAACTGTTTGCTTTTTTTTTTTTTTAGTTTTCTTGGGTATCTCTGAGGGATCTATTAATTTCTTCTTTTTGTTTGTCTTCTCTTCCATTTCTTTAAGGGAGTTTTTCACTTCCTGTTTAAAGTTCTCCATCATTTTCATAAGGTTACATTTAAAGTTGTTTTCTTCTACTTCTTCTGGGTTAGGATGTTCAAGTTTTCCTGTTGTGTGACCACTGGAATCTGGTGCTACCATGTTGCTTTTCAGGATGTTGGAGGAATTCTTGCATTGGTGACTACCCATCTCTTCCTTCAAATGAGGAGAGCAGAGTCCTGGTGTCTTGGTCCAATCTTTGCTGTGGCTGACTGAGTACTTGGAAATTTTTTTTGGTCTGCCGTCTCTTAGGTCCCCTCAGCACTGGAGCAGTCTGTGTTGCAGGATTCCAAGGACCTCACAGGCGAAAATGGCGGACTTGGGGGCAGGGTGGGTTGGGGGAAAGCCCAGCAGCAGGGACACTCCTAGCTGGCTGGCAAGAAAAGCTAGGGAGTTGTGGAGAGGCCCCTATGTTCTGGCCCACTGGTAAGGTCCTGGAGAGTGGGGCTTCCGGCTGTCCAGGCTTGTGGGCACTGACTCACCTCTCGTGTCCCCTCAGCACTGGATCAGGGTCTGTTGCAGGGTTCCAAGGATCTTGCAGAAGAAAAGGCGGGCTTGGGTGCAAGGTGGGATGGGAGAAAGATAGCCTAGCAGCAGGAACACTCCCTGCTGGCTTGGGAGCAGGGAGCTCCTGTCTTTTCAAAATCAGTTCTTACCACCAGCTGAAGTTCCTGTTATTTCTGACCCCTCTTCCACTGCTCCTTTAGAGGAAAACGTGAAAACATTGTCTGGAGCCATTGACTCCTCTTCACCTCTTAGCTAATCTTCAGCCCATTCCACTTGGAGTTTTGTCTCCATCTCTTCATTTCTCCAGTGACTTCTCCTGTGCCAGACTTAGCAGTCACTTCTCTGTGCACTTGATCTGTTGACCTGTTGACTCTCCCTCCTTCTTAAAATGCTTTACTTTCTTCTCTTGGCTTCCAACCATCATCATGGTCACCGTTGTTACTTTGTGGTGCAGGTGTTGGAACCCAGGGCCTCATGCCTGCTAGACATGCACTCTATCAGCAAGCTGCATCCCTGCCTCCTCTTGGCTTCTAGAATGACACATACACCATACAGGGGTTTTAGGGAGGTCATGGTGAATGAATACGAACAGGATACATTACAGAAGTGCATGAAGATTTCAAAGAATAAACTTACATTTTTAAAAAGAAATCCTAGGATGATATTGTAATGCTTTTGTTGTGAGTTCCTCGGCAGGCAGGGGACAGTGGGTCCCAAAGCAGCCAGTCCCGGGTGCACGAGACCACACCGGCATGTCTCCATGTGGCTGCGGATCCCCCAACAGCATTCTGGGAAGGGCGGGCACACGACCACGCTGCAGGTATCTGACAGCAACAGCGTTCCAGTGGCTAGCTGCCACTAGCCATGTGGCGGCTGAGGGCGGGTGAGAGACAGACCAAGATCCACCATACAGAGTGGAGGTTAAATATTTATTTAGTGGTTATGGAAGGGAAGGAAAAAGGGGAGAAGGAGAGAGAGAGAGTGAAAGAGAAAGAGAGAAAGAAAGAGAGAGGGGGAGAGAGACTGCCTCTCTGAGAGGGGGGGAACAGAGAGAGAGTGAGACTGAGGCTGGGAGGGAGTGGGTGTGGCTTGTCTCTTAAAGAGACAGGACAGAACATTACAGATATGTTCTAGGTTTGTGAGTAAACTAGCCTCCTGGGGTACCTGCACACATGGGGCACACATTATTGCAGACACCCACACATATACATATAAATAAAATAGAAACTTTAGAAAATAAAAGGAATAAAAAATTTAATAGAATGGTTTAATAGAAACTAAACAGAATGTGAATTAAAAGCTGTTAGCAACTCCTCCTAAAACCATTTCAAACACAGGGCAAAGACTTTAACAGATTATTCTCCAAAGAAAAAATATAAATGTTCAAGGACCACATGTAAAGACATTCCACACCACCAGCCAAAGGCCACGCTGGGATACCCCTCACCCAATCTCCCTTCCCATGTCATGTCCTTTTTAAACAGTTATTATTAATAAACTCCTAAATCCATCTAGTGCCGCCCATATCCACATGGCTGTGGGGCCATCCACTGGGGCATGGGCAGCCTCCCATGAACCAAATCCACAAAGGAGAGTCAGTCTCCATCCCTCAGCAGCTAGCCATTGCCAGGAACTCCTCTGCCAAGGGCGAGGCCTTGGGGCACTTCCCCTATTCGTGACGGAATTTGGACTGACTTAGTCTTGTGCAGGTTCTGTGTGGGTGACCTAACCACAGTTGCTGTGAGCTGATGCCACATCTGGAAGTCAGCATTTCACAGCTCTCCTTCCTATCTCTCCCCTCTTCCTCGATGTTCCCTGAGCCTTGGATGGAGAGGAGGTGGATACAGATGAGCTGCCCACAGCTGAAGACTCATAATTACTGGAGCACATTGACTAACCGCTACCCATTGCAAAAACAGCTTTCTCTGAGCAAAGTAGAAAGTAGTTCAAATTTCTGGGTATAAGCAAATATCTAGAAAGCAGTTTGACAGCTTGACCATGAAGCGAATTAACGTCAGCTCCCGCAACCCCCCCCATATCTATTATCTCCCTAGCAATGGAACTCTAGGATTTCAATAAAGCCAGTGGAAAGCATATTTACAATGTCCCCTTCTCATTGGAGTAGGAAAAGCTGCCTTGCAATACGCCCAAGAACCTGCAGGTAGATTTGTTCAGCTTCTTAACCTCTGATCTCCCACTTGATCTGCTTCAGGCAGAAAAACGGCACTGCATGGCTTACTCTTGATTTTTCCTCTATTTTAGGTCTTGCAGCATGGGTGGCTCCCAAAGCTTTCAAACACGGGTTTTGTATGTGTGTGTGTGTGTGTGTGTGTTTTCTGGTTGTCTCCAGTGGGCAAGGTTATCTCAAACAATCCAGTCTGCACTGGCCAGAGTGAAAACTTAGTTTCCTAATATTTCAGGCTGATCATTTTGTTACTCTTTCTTTGTTATTTGCTCGTCTATCTCATGCATAGCTGTCCAGAACATTTAATTCACTTCCTTTATGAAGGGTCCTATCCACATAGAGAAAGAAAATAGGTCAGAACTATGTAGCTGCTACAAATTATTAGTAGTCTTCTCCTTGTGTAGTGAGATGTATTTTTCCCTAAGTTGCCTTTCCTGAAAAATTAATAGTGTTTAAAGTTACCCCAAACTGCAAAGTAACTGTGAAATCCATGATCTAAAAAGCTGGTGATTTGAAACACTGTTTATGCAGAATACCACCTCAAGTCGTAAAATACAGTTCACTTGAGACTCAGAAGGGAAATCTCTCTTGTGCTGACTTCTAAGTAGAAGCTAATCATCATCATAATTACATAATTGCATATTAATGGGCAGTGGAGACGTAGAAATAATACCTACCTCTAACCATTGAGATCGTGTAGCAGAGGATGCTTTAAAGCATTGTTTTGTGTTTTAAATTAAAAACGAACTAACCCCACCAGGGACTCAGGGGTGTGCTATGCTCACAAAGCACCTTTTGCACTCTTCTGTCTTCCAGGGCAACTACGATTCTGGTTTTCTATATCACTGTCAGTTTCCCCCATTCGTCACTGGCAGTGATTTTCAGGAGCAGGAGGATGAACCATTTGATTTCCGCTTTCTTGAGGATACTGAGGACAATCCCATCCAAACATTCACTTTCAGGTGAAGAGAACTTTAAAAAGGATTTTAGCGCCTGTGTCTTTGTGTGTCCTGGATGCCTGGGTTTATTTTCCCATTGCTGTAATAAAGCACCCAAAAACACCTCAAGAGAGAAGGGGTCTATTTTAGGTCATATCCAAGGTACAATCTGTCATGGTTGGGACGTCAGGCAGCAGGATCCCATTATGTCTGAAGTCAGAAGGAGACAGCCATGTATACAAACTAGTGTTCAGCCTACCTTCTTCATTTTATACACTCCAGACTCCCCTGTCATGGAAATGGTGCCACACACAATTATGCTGGGTTTTCCCCTTCTCCATTAAAATGATCAAATAATTCCTTACAGGTATTCCCTGCACCATTTCCCCAGAGATACTGTTCTTTCAAGCTGACAACGGTAACCATTGTAAATGGAATCGTCACTTTTTAAAGATCTATTCACATGAAGGGAAACACACATGGTACCTGGTTAAACTAATCAAATGAGCAAATAGAATTAAAACTAGGCATAGTCTTGAGATTATTTAAACCCTGCAGGTTTGGTGCCAGGTGTTATATCACGGTTCCTGTTTATCACATGGATCTGTCTTCATTAACGTAGAAAGACGTGTCTGCGTGGTAAAGCTAACAAAGGGCCAGGCTTGCAGTGATTCTGAAGCAATGATAAATTGAACTGCTCTCCGTTTAATCACTGAGAATGGAGCACGAACGCCAGTCCTTGTTCTGAGGCAGTTTTCAAAACGGCTCTTCCTCCCCGTCTTTTTGTGTTAGCTCACAACAGCTCCTGTGACAAAGCCACCCCACATTGTTTGGCTCAAATGGCAGAAATTTACATTCTCACAGTGTGGAGCCTGGAGTTCCAAATTCAAGGTGTAGACAAATGTAGTTCCCCATGAAGTCTATCTGTGGCCTTCTCAAAGCTGCCTTGTTCCCTCACTGGGCCTTTCCTATGCGCAAGGTATCCCTTGTGACACTGTTTGCAAGGACAGCAGCTGGACTGGATTAGGATTTATCCTTATGTTCTCATTTTAGTTTAATTGCCTTATTAGAAGTCCCTAACTTGCAATTTAGTTACACTCTGGAGTACTGGATCTAAGACTTGAGCATACGCATTTTGTGGTGCACAGCTTAGTTCTTAATGTCATTGTTATTTAAAATTAAACATTATTTGGTGGGTGGTATGGTACCCGTGGCCAAGCTTGATGACCAGAGTTCAATCCCTGGGACCCACATTTGTAAAGAGAAAACCAACCCCCATTAGTTGTCCTCTTGAAGCATGGTTAATAAAAACTCAGGTTCAATCCGAAGATCCGGAAAGCAAAACAGCTAGCCACTGGCTCTTACCTCAGCCTCAGTCTGGAATGGCCATCCTGCCTCCTGGAATTCCAGAATGAGACTGTTTGAGAGCTGTTTTCCCCATTTTACAGTCCTCTCTAGGGCTGGGATTAAAGGCATGCACTGCCTGGTTTCTATGGCAACTAATGTGGCTATTGGGATTCAAAGTGCATATCATTGTGGCTACTGGGATGAAAGGTGTATGTTAACATAACCTGGTCTGTAAGGTTGACCAGTGGGACTGTTTCACTCCCAGATCTTCAGGCAAGCTTTATTTATCAGAATACAATTGAAATGCCACTACATCCTCTGACCTTCACAACCTAACTAACTAAATATGCTATGTCCTGCCTGGCTTGGGTCTTAGAACCCTGGCAGGGGATGGTGAGGGAATGAAGAAAGGACAGACACATAGACACACATACAGTGAAGATGGGATCAGATGGGATTCTCTAAAGCTACCACTACCAAGTAAACTTGAGATGTCAACATGTTTACTAGGTCTAACACCGGGAGAGGGAGCTCACCTTGGTAGGATCTCTATTGACCAGCAGGCTCTAGTTGTAAATACCTGGGGGAGGAAGCCACAGACCTAGTTTTGTGGGGTTTTTTTGTTTTTTTTTTAACACACTGATCAGCCCTTCATACATATTCACCCTCAAATCTCAAGCAAAGCTTTGCCATTCATCTTGAGCCTGGCTAGTGGGGATAAGGGCTTTGCCAATTTCCCTTGGGCCAATTGGCCTTGTAGTGCTCAACAAGCCATGTCCACGTCGAAATACACAGTCCTCTCAGAACTTCACTCACCCAGGGTTTCCTCTGCTCCCTACGAATAGAAAAAAAAATAAAGGTAATTTTCCAGTTTATGAGAATAATCCTTTACTCTTTTTCTGTCTCCTAGTTCTAACCAGAAAATGATGTTCTGTGGAATGAGAAATGGAGCAATTCGAGTGTATGTCCTAAGTCAGGGTGATTCCTCCCTGACCAGTTTACAGGATTACTGGCATTTCAGTGTGCACGACAACAACTACGGATGTGTTAAAAGCATTGCTGCTAGTTTTGATGACCAGTACTTGGTGACTGCTGGGGCAGATGGTAATATCTTTGTCTTCAGCATTTTTTCTCAATTTATAGCTGAGAAAAAAGCCAAAGCCAAAGTGCCATCTCCCAGGGTATGTAAACAATTAGCCAATTAATTAACTAATAATAATAGCCGACATTAAAATAAAGTGATGATATAATGTTAAAGTCTTTAAGTATTGAGAATAATTTAGACACATTAACCTTTTAATATAATCTTCTTGACAATAATCCATAGTATCTGTAACCTATCCCTTATAATTTAGTATTCTCACAGTATTATAATTTTGACTTTTTGTTGCTTCTGTATCAAAAATTAATGGCACTGAATTCTTATTATTATTAAAGTTATACAGCCCCTTACTGCACCAGGTTTTCTTTATTGATAACTCTCTTAGACAATGTTTCTTTTTTTTTCTTCTTCAAAATGGGCAATATTTTTCAGGTCTATATTTTCTTTTTCCATTATTTACTTCTTAATAAACTCCGATAGACTTCTAAAATTTTCAGCAGTGCCTTCAACTTTCTTTAACATATTAATCAGAGTTGTCCTGAAGTATATTTTTAAAGCTTTCTTATTAATATCTCCTGTCATTCTCTTTCAATGCTCTGTCTTTTGATTTTTTTTCAATCAAATTCTATCCTTCCGGCACACCTAGTTATTCTTTTATTGGGCCCTAGACATTTTATGTGAAAAATTCAAGGGTTATCTTGATTCTTGGTGTGTTACTATTACCTCCCAAAGATTTATCTTTGCTTCCAGAAAGCAGGCAGCAAGCCTAAACCACTCTAGTCCAGTCAATAATGAGATATAACTTGGAATCAGGCTTTACTTCCTGAGAAGGAAATTGTATTTTCCGTTTACTCACACACCTAGAACACAGCATCCCAGGATTTCTTTTTGAAAAATTTAAGTGCATTCTTTGAAACCTTCGTGCACTTCTATAATGTTCATATCCATTCATCACTGCCTCCCTGAAACCCCCCCCCCCCATCTCCCTTCCCGTGTCATGTCCTTTTAAAATAAATATTGTTGTTAATAAACCCCTAAGTTCATCTAGTGCTGCCCATATCCACATGGCTGTGGGGCCATCCATTGGGGCATGGGCAGCCTCCCATCAACCAAGTCCATAAAGGAGAGTCAGTCTCCATCCATACATTACCAGGAGCTCCTCTGCCAAGGGTGAGGCCTTGGAGGCCCTTCCTCCAGCCATGATGGAATTTTGACTGGCTTGATTTTAGACAGGTTCTTTGTAAGTGATCTAACCACAGTTGTTGCAAGGTGATGTTTTGCCTCTTCCTACAGTTTGGGATTGAGTCAGAGCCCATTCCAGAAGACATTGAAGATCCCAAAGTCTACAGGTATGGAACATTTGACAACTACTGATCAGACCTAGGATTTTACCAAACTGACCCTTTGCCGAAGCTGACTGAGACAAATGCATTTCCAAGTTATTGAATACTAATTGCCTCTTATGCCATTTCTGTAGCTAAAATGACTATTGTTTTACATTTTTTGCTTTAAGTATTGAGAATGCCAGAAGGAAAAGAGAATATGATAAGTTAATGAAGGAAGTAGAAGAAGTAAAAACTATGAAGAGAGAGCAAATCAAAGTTTTGAGGAATGAATTTTGGAAACTGTTAGCAATGAATAAAGAATTACCAGTGCACATGCAGTTTCAGCGGAAAGTGAGTCTAAATGATTGGCTTTTGTTTGGACATGTCATTTTGGGATTAGTACTACTATTTTGTTAGCAACAATGAATGCAGAGAAATCATTTGTCCTAGTTAGCGTCCATTGTCAACTTAGCACAGCCCCAAGTCATCTGAGGGTGTTTCAACTGAGGAATTTCCCAGAAGAGATTGGTCTGTGCTACATCTGTGGGGTCATTGTCTTGATGGAGACTGATAGAAGCAAACTCGGTCCACTATGGGCAGGCACCACCATCCCTAAGCAGATGATCTTAGGATATATAAGAAAGCTGGCTGAGTGTGAAGTAGAGAGCCAGCAGTAACCAACATTCCACTGCCATTCCTGCTTGAGTTCCTGCCCTGACTTCCATCTCTAATGACCTATGACCTGGAAGTGTGAGCCAAACAATCCTGTTCCTCCCCCAAGTTGCTTTGGTTGTGGTGTTTGTCAAAGAAACAGAAAAAAAAAAATTAGGACATCATCCTTAGATCTTCTTTTACCTGGCCAGTAAATGTATTTTCACCACTTCAAGGGCTATAAAACTTGACACATTTGGGATGGAAGCCAATGAACCTATGCAACACAAAAGTGATTGCTGGACTTGGCTGCCTATCTGATGTTCTTTTTCTATATTCAGTAATATGATAAAATAAAAACACTGGCTGGAACCTGCCTTCTCTGTTGGGAAGGTGCATGTAGAGTTTGGTTCTGTCATTTCATTTTTAATAATTCATTAGCTCTATGAGAAATATTGCCTGGGTTGAGCCACAAGGCTTCTAAAAGACAGAAGTATAATTGTAGCTATGAGGGCAATCACAGAAGAGTTTAAGTCAATTTTATATTCATTATTTCTTTTGTGACTTTTCTGTAAAACTCAATATACCTGCTAATGATTGGGCTATGTTTTCATTTTTCAAAAATTTTGTTTCATATCTATTAATGCTTCCTTGTCTCCATATATGTGCATCATGTACATGCCTAGTGTCCATGGAGGCCAGGAGAAGGTTTCAGTTCCCTACAACTGGAGTTACAGATGGGTGTGAGTCAAGATGTGGGTGCTGGGAACCAAACCCAGGTTCTCTGCAAGGGCAGCCAGTGCTCTTAACCACTGAGCAATCTCTCCAGCCCTTTTATTTCATTTTCAGCTATTTCCTAAACAGAATTATTGTTAAGAGTCTAATCAAGGGGTTAAAGAGATATCTTAGTCAATATGAGAACCTGAGTTCAAGCCCCAATATTCTCATAAAAAACAGGTATGGTGGAGCATGCTTATAATGCCAGCACTTGGTAGACAGAGACCGACATACCTGGGGCCTGCTGGCTAGTCAGCATCCTCAGCAAGCTCCAGGTCCCAGTGATTAACTGTCTCAGGAAATGAAGTGGATGACTTTTGTGGAATGGCACCTGGCTTCCACAGACACACATAGGTATGTGTATGTGCGCGCGCGCGTGCACACACACACACACACACACACACACACACACACACACACACAATGTAATTTAAAAACAAAATAAGAACCTTTTCAATGAACAGATCAACTTATCTGCAGGATTTCAATATTGATGCCACAATTCATGCTGAAATCAATAAGAAAACAATTCTCAAAATTCAGGAGGTGGAGAATGAATTAGCTTGGGAAAAACAGAAATATGAACTCGGCCTGAAGAAGCTCCAGAACAGGTACCTCTCCTGCAAGCGAAGATGTTTGAAAGTGCACTTTTAGAGTTGTGTGTAGCGATGCCCGTGAGGTGCCCAGGTGAACCATCTCATGAAGCAGCCAGTGAGCGAGCCGGCACCTCAACCAGCCCTCCTGGTGTTGCTGGGTCTTCCTGTGCTGTCGGCTCACTCCTAGGAATACGTTAGGAATTTGGGTGACAATTATATTTTTAAAATTTACATAATGACTATCTCACTACTATTTTGACAAATTATTTGTCTTGTGCCAAATTAAAACATGCGCATGAAGGCATACTTGTTTTTAAAATCAAATTAAAGATGGTTAGAAGACTTAGAGTAAAAGATAGCATGCTCCTGTGCATCCACCTCCTGTGCCTCCACCTCCACATGTCAGCTCAGCTTCTCAGAAGAAACAGCTTTTTATTGAGATTTGATTTATAGACAGTGACGTGCATACATCTTAATTGAACAGCCTAATACTTTCTCTAACAACACTATTACATATATCTACGATTTCCGATAAGATAGAGAACATTCATATCACTCTAAGTCCCTCCTGGCTCCTTTCAGCTAATACCTTTTCTCTAATAAGGAATCTTTATTCTCCTAGATCAGTTTTATCTGTGAACTCCATATAGATGTAGTGCTAAGTATGACTGTTTTTGCATCTAGCGTCTCTCATGCATTTATGCCCAAGATTATCCATAATGTAGCTGTCTTTCTTCTTCCTCTTCTCCTTCTCCCACTTCTTTTTCTTCATTTATTTTAGTTTTAAGTGTGTGTGTATGTGTGTGTGTGTGTGTGTGTGTGTGTGTGTGTGTAGGCCAGAGAAGGGCATTGGCTCCCATACAGTTGGTATTTATGAGAGCTTGTGAGCCGCCTATCATAGGTGCTCAGAGCTCAGCTCCAGTTCTCTACGAGAGTAACGAGCATTTTTTAACCACTAAGTCATCTCTCTGACCTCAGAGTTGAGCTATTCTGTTGGTAGGCATTTGAGAACTACCCTTAGAGTCAGCCTCTCAAAGTCTGCTCACTTAATAGTGACTGTGTACAAATGAATCTCATTAGCACATGTGTACGAGCACACACACCATAGAATTTAAAAAAACAAAATGCATTTTAAATATCTCAGTGAAGTAAAATTTCTCATGTCTTTGGTAAGTAAATGTTAGGGTTTTTTTTTCCTGCTTTTTAGCTTAGGAATTCTTGCAAGCACACTGATATTTACATTGGTATACAATTTGCATATTCCTATTCAATTAATTCCTATGTGATGCCTAGAACTTGTTATCTAGAATGAAGTAGATTACAGATGTTTAGTTTGTTATGATCTGCTTTCAGGCAAGCTGCAACCTACCTATGGTTTTTTTATTTACCACATATTAGCAAAAATTTGATGTTGTATTTATTAATAATAGATTAATACTCTCACTATAAGTATTTTTATTGCCCTTTAATCAAGTCCAGCTTAACTTTCATAGCGCCCTAATGCCATAGGTATGGTTAAATTTTGAGCAGTGCATGAACATATTGGTGTAATATGTGATCATTGCAAAATGATCAAAATAGTAACTATTGCAAATACCCATGCTATATTTTTTTCTTTCAGGTTTCATGAGCCACTGGAAAGTGATACTGTTGTGGTTTACGCCATCCAGAGTGACCACCAGATAGCGTCTTATAGACTGGTGAAGCCCTCTAAGTATTCCAAATTAAAAAGACCAAGTCAGTCAGAGAGAAGAGCGAGCAAACTGGAGAGGTTTGAAAAGGAAGGACCTGGAAGGAAGGAGAGCCAAAAAGATACAGGTGAGCGTCCGAATGACATGAGGCTTTAAATCCGTATTGCAAAGACTTCAACTTAACTTTTCAGACTTAACTTTTCATAGGAAGGGACTTTGACCCTGCTTTGGTAGCTGGAGCTCAGTTTGTCTTCACTCTTCCTTGATATTTTCCCTTGGAATATGCAATGTCGCACGTCTGGGTTCTGCGGCACCACTAAGACTTCTAGACTCTGCCCATGCGCAGTACCTGTTATTGGAAGCACGCTGCGAAAGCCAACCCACCATCCCCGTGTTACTTTTACCGTGGGTGAGAAAGTGGGAAGCTACAGCTTTCTTGCTTCAGATACCCAAGTAGCCTCAACTGTGAACTTTCCCCAGAGGCTTTTTCCCCCATATTCCTGGCTCCTACCCCCAAAACTGTAGAGCTAAAACACTGTATTTCAAACTGTTTTCCAAAAACATAGGTTTGAACAGAATGCAGATGTGAAAATAGTAGGGGTTTGGTCCCCATCCCCAATGCCCGGCGGCAGCCTCCATGAAGGCTGCTAGGGAGGAAAATGTGATGTTTATCTGTTTGAGACTGACTTAATTCACTTAACATGATTACCTCGATTTATATCCTTGTTTCTGCAAACAGCATCATTTCGTTCTTCTTTATAACTGAAAAAAAATCAATTGTGTAATTTATAGCACATTTTGTTCATTACTGTTTGTCGAGACGGGGTATTTTGTAGCTCGGGCTAGCCTCAAACTCACTCGTAGCTGAGACTAGCCTTGGACACCTGTTCCTTCTGTCTCCCCCTCCCAAGTGCAGTGATTACAGATGTGTACCATCACACCTGGATCATTATTTATTTTAATGTATATCTATATGTGTGTTGAACATGGAGAGTAATTCTTTATTAGACACTGTTCATTGACAAAGTCAATTGTTTTAAAATTATAGTTTTCATTGTGCTTCTGACAACTTTTTAACTTTTTATTTTATTCTTGAGAATTTCATGCATGAATATAATGAAATGTGATCTCTCACCTAACCATGCCTTAAAAAAAATAAACTACTAAGTTCATTTAGTTGTGCGCATATGTGTTTGTATCTGGGCTATCTATTAGAACATAAGAATCCTACAGTGGCCATGCCCTCCAAAAAACAAACAAACAAAAGAACTTTTTTCTTTTGTTTTTTAATTAGCTTTTTATAATTAAATTTCACTTAGTTATGCCACTTCACATTATATGTCATTATATGTCCCTAATGCGATATTACGAACACCAGTCTTTAGTTTCTCAATCCGCCAGTGGCCCATCATTATTTTTACCATTCTGTAGTAGTTGGTATTGATTTTATTCTGCCAATTTTTTTTATATTCAACTGTGAAATTTACTTAGTTGGCATTTGATCTCTTTTAAAATTAAAATCAGAGGATTATCTTATAATTGTTTGTATTTTTAAATTTCTTTTATTTTTGAGATTATAATTTAATTATATCATTTCTCCCTTCCCTTTCCTCTCTTAAAACCCTCCCCCACACCTCCGTGTTCACTTTCAAACTCATGGCCTCTTTTTTTCATTAATTGTTACATACATCTATGTATGTGTGTACATATATGTGTATAAGTTCATATATACATATAAGCGCAACTTGTGTGTGTGTTTCCAGGGCTGATTGTGGTACTGGATGACCAATTGGTGTGCTCTTCCAAGGGGCAGACTATTTCTCCCGCTCTCGCATTCCTTAGTGGCCTGTAGCTCTTCTTGCAGGCTTGAATGCTTGTGTTTTGTCTCCATTCTCTTAGCATGTCTATTTCCGTGTTCAGTGTGCTTAGGCAGTGATGATGGAGAGACTTCCTGGGTGTAGCTTCTGACATTCTTAGGAGAAACAGTCTCATAGCAAACTCTCTGATCCTCTGGCTCTCACAGTCTTTATACCCCCTCTTGGGAGTTGTACTGGCATTTTGCCAACTTTTAAAATAAAATTGTTTAAGAGCAATATTTGTGACTTTGATCTCCACTCTGATTTTTCACAGTAGAAATAGTAGACAACTTAATCATTGCTCAATTTACATTTTCCAACTCTGTAGTGGTGTGAAAGTATACCCACCCAGCCAACCTGTCAGTATGGTGCGGGAGAATTGTCTGTATTCTGTCAATCATGATTTAAATAAATGTTGATTGGGACAACCAGACAGGAAGTAGAGGCGGAGCAAGGAGAATAGGAGAATTCTGGGAAGCAGGAAGCGCTCTTGGCACTCCTGTCTGGACCACTGAAGAAGCAGGATGTGACCTGCCCCGTAGAGAAAGGTACTGAGCCATGTGGCTAACATAAATAAGAATAATGGGTTAATACAAGCTACAAGAGCTAATAAGAAGCCTGAGCTAATGGGCCAATCAGTTTGTAACTTATGGAGACTCTCTGTGTGGTTTTTTTTTGGAGCTAAACGGCTGTAGGATCTGGGCAGGACATAAACCCCAACAAGCCGGCCCTCATGTTACATCAGTACAATATTTCAAAAATTGCATAAGATATTCCACGTCTTACTGTGGAATATGCTTTTACTGTTGTGAAAGCTATAGGTATTCTGAGCATGGTAAGATATGATATTCTATGAGCTAGATATAATAAATGTGTTTCTAAATCGGCCATTTTCATTTTACAGTGGTTTTATCAGGATGTGGCCCTGGATCAAAGGTCAAGGAGCATCTGTGCTAAGGGGGTTGAATTCACGCTAAGTTGCTTCCATATTTTCTCTTGATCTTTTTTTTTGTGTATAAGTCGAAAATAATATTTGAGTTATTTTTCTGTCTCAGAAGTATTGAAAAAGTGATTCTTTGTACAGGTGGAACTGTCAGCCTACAAGAAGAATCAATAATAGAAAAAGGGAAGAAATTTCGGCCTAGAACCCTAAGCGAAATTATGGTAAGAAATCAACTCGAGAAAACAAGGAAACTTATACAAAAAGCTGAACGGGCCCAACTCAAGATTCTGCACCGCAAAAAGGAGTGGGATGAACTGTGAGTTATGTTTAACCTATACTCTTCTAATATATGATCCACAAGTGTAACTTTATAGGTTTTATCTTTGTTGACACGGTTGCTACTTACATGAAGAAGTAAAAAACACAAGCTGGATGGAATGTGAAGGAGCAGTGGGCATCCCTCTGAGTGGTCATGCATTTCGTTGGTACGCCTGTGATATTTAGTTCCTGCTTCAGAAAGTCTATTGTGTTAATGTAGTCAGAAGGTCTTATAAGGATTAACAAATTCTTTTCACACAGTATCATAGAGAATGTGATGTCAGACGTACCCAGGCATCAGATTGGCAGGTCACATGATTGTTGTAGCTTTCATCTCTTGAGGGACTTTTCGTCTGGGCTCAAAATGGGTGCCATTCTTTCATTAGACTATAATGCACAGGGGCTCTCTATACTTCTCCAGTGCCTTCTCTCTTTGGTGTTTTGATCATAGCCACCTTGAAAGGTGTGAAATGAGCATCTTGCTGTGGTGTGGATTTATATTTGTCAGTGGCTAGTAATGTTGAGCTTTGTCGTGGTTGTTGTTGTTGTTTAAGACTTTCTTGCTAATAGCCCTAGTTGTCTTGGAGCTACCATGTAGACCAGGCTGACCTTAAACTTACAGAGATCCTCCTGCCTCTGCCTCCTGAGTGTTGGGGTTAAAGGCATGAACCTCCACACCCGGTGACTTCTTTGCTTGTGCGTCTTCTGAGGAGAAGCGTCTCTTCAACTTCTTGCCCATTTTTGAACTAGTTTAGTGTTGTAAGAGGAGCAGGCTGTGTCCCACCGCCCAGCTAGCTTAGCCCCCAAAATAATCACACGGAGATTGTATTAATTAAATTACTGCCTGGCACATTAGTTCTAACCTCTTATTGGATAACTCTTACATATTCATTTAACCCATCTCCATTAATGTGTATTGCCACTTGACTATGGCTTACCGGCATGAGTCTAACCAGCGTCTGTCTCAGGCAGGAGAAATATGGTGTCTGCCACACTGCCTTCTTCCCAGCATTCCGTTCTGTCTACTCCACTTAGCTGATTTCTGCCCTATCAAAAGGCCAAGGCAGTTTCTTTATTCACCAATGAAAGCAACACAAACACATAAGAACCTCCTACACCAGTTTAGCCAATGGGTTTTAATATCACAGCAAGTTAAGTCCAACTGCATATGAAAACACTACTTTAGAGTTTTACTTATTTAGGTGTGTATGTCTGTGAGTGTATGTGCATGTATGTTTGTAGTTCACATGCCTGTGTGCTTGTGAAGGCTAGAAGAGGGTGTTGGATCCCTTGCAGCTAGAGTCACAGGCATTTGTGGGACACCTGCCTGGTCACATGGGTGCTGGGATATGAACCCTTCCACTTGTGATTGTGGCAGTAGGCACTCATAACCGTCTTTCTAGATTTACTCTTAAATTCCTCCACCATTTATGTTATATTGTCACCATTTAAATATCCTTGAGAAGTAGGTATCTTTAACATTTTGAGTTATTGTTATTTTTGAGAGTCACCATTAAGTCTTGTAATAAAATTATTATTGCTCATCATTATAGTAATACTAATACACACATTCTATAATACTAAAATCTATATATTTACCATTCATTCCAAGTGTGTCCCATACTTTTTTGTACCATTATGGTTCTTTTCATTGTTCTTTCATTTCAATTTGAAGCACTCTGTTTGGCATTTCTTATAGAGTAGGTTACTGTAGTGAGGAAAACCCTGAGCTTTTGTTCTCTCTCTCTCCTCTCTCCTCTCTCCTTCTGAAATCCAAAGCTGGCAAGAGAGGTACCAATTCTTTAGTAGGCTCTGGGGAACACAGCTCACCCCCCTCAGGAGACCCTGGGAGCTGGAATCTTTCAGTTGTTGAATGTGTGCTAAGCAAAGGGAAGAGAGTCTTCTTCTACAGCCTGAGTTGCCATCGTCACTCTCTGGCAGCTCTGGTTGTTCAGTCTGGCGCCATCAAAGCTTTATGGCTGGGAGAAAGCAGTCCTCTGCAGAGCCCTCGGCAGAGCTGTGTGCTCCAACTGCAGACTAGCCACTTTGCTACGCTGGCAAGAGCTGAGAGCTGGGTTCTTAGCCGTGGGCCTGGAGACTGACTCTGTCTGCTGAGGTGTCCGTCCGTCCCTTTCTCCTCTTCACTGACAGTAGTTTCACACTTGCCTGCAGTGTAGGGGCCTTTGATTATCCGAAGGGTTTCTCAGAGGGAAACTGAGTTATTGTGTATCAATATTCTTACCTAGTGTTACTGAGCCAAGAGCTTTATAGTCTGCCCTCTTGCTGACATCACTCTGCAATAAAGATTGGTTCTGCCTTTCTAATATTTTTGCTTTTTATTTTCTATTTTTGTTCATTTTATTGTCTGGAGATGCTATACTATGTTGCCTAAAAATATGAAGCTAGACGTTCTTATATATTTCCAATATTAGGGAAAAATCACTTTCTCCTTTCATAATTTTAAGTATAATTTTTCATTAATTTGAATAAATTCTTTTTTATTCCTAGCTTCTTCATTCATTTATTTATTCTTAAGATGTTGTTTTACTCTATGACCCGGGCTGGTCTTGAATTCACACAACCCTCTGATCTCAGAGTTGGGATTACTGACTAGGGCCAGCATGCCTGGCTTATTCTTAGCTTTAAAACCAAGAATGGGTATTGAATTTTATAAAATGTCATTTTTACAAACACTCTTTATACATTTATTTACTTACCGCATGGGGACATGACGCAGGGCACATGTGGAGGTCAGAGGGCAAATTGCAGGGTTTGTTATCTCTGCCACGTGGGACTGAACTCAGGCTGTCAGTCACGGCCCAACCTTTACCTGCTTAGCCATCCCTCTGGCCTAGTAAAATGCCTTTCTTTTTAAAGTAGGAAAATTTTTCTTGTGTGAAAATTAAAATACCATAATAATTTTAGTGTTAGCCAAAATGATTTTAATATGTATATTAAGATAATCACATCCTTCTTTTTTACTTATTAATATTTGGATTGAATTGATTGATTTCTAATGTTAAATTAAAATAGACTTCTTAGCTAAAGCATATAATCCAGTAGTATATTATGCCATAAAATGTACTCGGTTTGATTTGCTAGTATTTTTGAGAACTTTTATGTCTGTGTTGCTGAAAGTTTTGACGTGTGTGTGTGTGTGTGTGTGTGTGTGTGTGTGTGCATGTTTCTGTGCGATGTCTTTCCTGTGTTGCTATTAAAGGTATACGGATTTCGCAAAAACAGTTAAGAGGCATTTGCTCCTACTCTGCTTTCTGAAGGTGCTTGGGTAGGCTTGCCATTGCATCCCTCTATGTGTACATTTGATAGACGTCACAAATAAACCACCTGGTTTTCTAGTGTTCCTGGAAGATGGCTTCAAATACTAGTTCAAACTATTAATTGTGATGGTGCTTTTCAGAGCTTTAAATTTCTTCTTGGGTCAGTTTCTGCAATCTGTGTCTTTCAAGGCGTTGATGAATTTTACCTAGATCGTCCCTGCGGGGTGGCTTCTTTGGTAGCTGTTTCAGTCTTTAGTTCATGGGAATTTAGTTTACGTGCTAATTTAGTTTTCTTGACCATTCTGGGTTATCATTTACTAGTCTTATTAATGCTTTCAAAAAAGCTAACTTTTGTTCATAAGTATTAAAATAATTGGCCACTTCTTGTGTGGCTGATTTTAAAACCGATTTCTGTCCTTGTTTTAGCGTTAATTGGGTTTTTCTTTCTTCTTACAATGTAAAGCTAGTATGTTAGCGTTGATTTCATACCTTTCTCCTTTCATAGCATAAGTCTGTAAAGTATAAATTCCCTTCTAAGCATGATCTTAACTGTGTTTCATACGCTTTCATATATGCTCATTGTCCTTCACTGTAAAATGTTTCTATGATCCCTTGAGATTTCTTCCATTATTTCTGATTCATTTTGATAACTGCTGCTTGGTTTTCTAAGGTTTGAGTTTTAAAAAATTAGATTTTGGATTAGATTTCTTATTTAACTTCTTATTATCCTAGAGAGTAATTGTGTTAGATCTGTTGAAAACTAGGCTGTGGTGCTTCATTCTGTCTGCAAGTTCAAGTGTGCTTGGTAAATGGTGTGACTGCTTGCACTGCTGGGTACAGCACTCTGTGAGGGCAGGCAGGCGAGGGCAAGCGGAGTGACAGTGCTGTTCAGGTCTCCTAGGACAGGGTTGCTCCTAGCTGTGCCCCATATCCAATAAAGTCTTTCAGCTACCAAGCAAACTTACTCCTAGCTATGTGTGAACGTCAGCAGTGTTTGTATGTTTCCAATGATCTGCTCTTTGCCAAGCTCTGTCCTATTTCCCATTACACATGTATCGATTAGTAGCCATCTACAAAGTCACATGTCTCCAATAGAACCTACCCTCAAAACTGAAGAGAGCCCCATAGATTTCTGACAGTGTTATTTCATATAGCTCTATATTCTTTCCCACAAGGACCTAGCTACCTTGGTTCCTCTGTCTCCTTGACTAGTGAGCTCACTGGGTTATATTTCGGTCAGTAGGATTCTGATCTGTAATCTAGTGATTTCTTCTGTGCCAAAAGTCAGGCAGAATTATTTCAGCTAGAATTACTTGGTTTTATTTCCCTGAGATATTGGTTTCATGTTACCTAAATTCTACATCTCTTGATGATGTTTATATGTCTGAATCCGTTTCATATTTTTTTGGTTTAAATTTCTAGTTGCTTACGTCATAAGGATGGCTATAGGCCATGTTTTTCTCTTCTCTGCCCCCTCTTTCTTCTTTTTTGTTCCCTGTGACCATTCCTTGCTTTAAAACAGCAGTATTTGTTTTTGGTGCAGATATACATAAATGAATGATTATTGTTGAATACACAGATTGAATGGACTAACGTGGTGTGAATGGACTAACATGGTGTGAATGCATTCCCAAAGGGCTTTTCTCTTCAAGGAAAATGCTGACTGCAGACCAAGAATACACGCCTGTACCAGCTGGAACACTTCACTTTCAAAAATTGTGGGGGAATGTCGAAAAGTCCAAGTTAAATACCGTGCAAAGGATACCCAATGATACCTTAGGACTCCCTAAACCAGGAGTTCAGTTTCTTTAGAGAGCAATTCTTCATTTTTTTTGATATGAAAGCTCCACTGATTTGTGTGGAGATGGGAAATCCGTGATGCAGCCATTTACAGCGCATTAATGACTTTTACCAAATACGTCTAGCATTCCATTTCATTCTCTGCTCCCTGGAGACTCTACCGAGAAAATAATGGTCAAAAAATTTTGGTGCCTCCTCCAGAGGAGCATACACTCCAGAAGGAGGCATTCTGGGCTATAGATTTTTCTAGTTTTATTTATTCATCAATATAATTTCATTTTTCTGCATTCCCATATATTTATCAACTATTTTCATCTTCTCTGATGGTTTGTCTTGCTTTTCGTACCTCTCTACAGTTGTTTCCATGGAGTTCTGGGAGGAAGCAGTGAGTGCACATTTAGAGTTAGTTCCCTGTTACATTTATGTCTAAGTTATCTATTTTTCTGATAGTTATAAGAGCAAACCTGACGGTGACTATGAAGATCCCAAAGATGTTCAAGCCATCAAAGAAGCGCAAACATTCATGGGGGATTTCAATCTGAAGACAGCCCCGGACTACAAGATCCCTGAGCATATGAGGATAAATGCTGCCAAGAAGGAAGAGGAACTGGGGCACCTTGACACAATGGTACTTAACCATTGTGAGACAATGGTTGTGATGCCTGATGATGTCATGACAAGGAAAAGCACCCTGGTGTTAACTAGAGTCTGATCAGCCACCTGTTTATCTCATTGATCCGCAAGTATATGTGTGTGTGTGTGTGTGTGTGTGTGTATACATATATAATATAAATATATTATATATATAATCATAGATTTTTTTATGAGAGTCTAGATGATTCCTCTTTTTATAAATGATGAGACAGGGACTGAGAGAAGACAAGAGATTTGTCTATGACTGTAGCAATTCACATGGCAGAACCAACCTTCACATCAATTATATGGCTCGATACCATTTTATGGGGGAAAGTACTGTACTGTCTCTGTACACTGAACTTCTGAAATTCAGTGAAATCCTTGGTAGCTTTGTTTCCTGGCAGTTAGGAAGAAGGTCATCATTTAATCTTTTCTTTACAGTCCTTCCATCTTCTGTCAGAAACTAAGTACCAACCAACAGGTTCCTCTCTGAGTTTGCTACAGTGTAGCTGATCACACTAGCTCTGCCTCTCCGTTTTCTTATCAAATGTTCTTTTTCCTCACTCATTCCTTCATTTCTGAGGAATTCTAATTCCTTGGGAAACACTTAAGCCAGCAGGTGATTGATTCTTCACATTTATGGGCTCAGAAATCTCCTAGATACTATTTTTTAAAAGAAAGATTTGCTACTTGGCCACCTACTCTTCTCATACAGGCTACACAGTTCAAGGTGTCATGCTGATGAACGTTATCCCATCGATTGCATATTTGAATGTTTTTAGCTATTTCTGAGAAATAGAGATAAAGTATACTGAAGAAGATTTGTCTTTTTCTTTTTCACAAAAGATGTTATTTATGCCAGTGGTATAGCTATCTTGGCATACTAAGTAATATCCACAAATGAAGGATCACAGACCATGACTTTATCCTTCTCCTCACAATCAGCATTTCAGACATCATATTAGTGACCATTTAGACTATTTTTCTAGCTATTTTTTGCCTAAGGTAACTCAGTATTAATTACTATTTACAGGCATGTATTCTTGTGCTCACATTATTTATTTTATGTGTGAGGGTGTTTTACCTGCATGTATGTCTGTGTACCATGTGCATGCAGATGAGGGCATTGGATCCTCTGAAACTGACAGATGGTTGTGAGATGCTATGTGGATCCTCTGTAGGAGCAGTTTATGCCCTGAACTGTTGGGCCATGTCTCCAGCCCTGACCACACCTTTTTAAAGAGACCTCTGTACCCTCTTTTTTTAAAAATTCATTTATTTTTCTTTTATATGTGCGAGTGTTTTCCCTGCAAGTATGTACGTGCTCCATAAGTGTGCCTAGAGCCCGTGGAAGCCAGACGAGGGTGTCAGCTCCCTTGGAACTGGAGTTAGTGATGTTTGTGAGCCCCCATGTAGGTGCTGGAACTGAACCTGGGCCTCTACAAGAGCAGCAATTGATCTTTGCTGCTGATCCAACTTTTCAGTCTTTTGACCACATTTTTTTTCCAAGACAGAGTTTTTCTGTGCAACAGTCTTGGCTGTCCTGGAAGTCGTTCTGTAGACCAGGCTGACCATTAACTCACAGAGATGAGACAAAATACATGCTCCACCACCACTCGTCCACAGTTTTTAGTCTAAGTTCATTTTAAGTTGCCTAACTAGCTGTTGCCTATATTTTCATATCTCATAATCTATATTTTATTCCACTGTAACTTATTAGTCATCCAAGCCAGAATTAATCTACCTCCTTCCTTCCTTCTTCCTTCCTTCCTTCCTTCCTTCCTTCCTTCCTTCCTTCCTTCCTTCCTTTCCTTTCCTCTTTATTTTTTGCAGTGTTGGGAATCAAACTCAGGGCCTCACGCATGTCAGGCAGCAACTTTAACCCAGGCCACTTGGCCTGAAATTCAGTCTCCATAGAGATAGGCAGCTGCGGCATCAAGAATAAACTTAGCTATATCTAACTGAAATACACAGCCTAAAAGCAGCAGCATACAGCATTGTAGAGCACACTGTTCTGGACCTCAGGAGGATGGAGACTATTTCTGCACTGCTGGAATTTACTAGCTATGTGGACCTTGCTTGTCATAGATATCTCCTAATTCTGAATTATCTCATCTGTGAAAGGGTATTAATATCAAGTAAATCAATATGATAATAATCTTATATACATAATGTAATGCTCAGAATCATTGAGTAATTATTGTCATGGTCAATTTAAGAATATTGAAGTATTAGATGCTTTTATCACATATCCTGCATCCCTTCAGCTGGTATAAAAGTCTTGATTTTCAAGCTGATGAGATCTGGAAACCTAGGCACTTGGTCTAGCTTCTAGGTACCTGTGTGAGAGATTATTTAGATTAGGTTCACCTCAGGCCATGCCTGTGATCATATTGATTAACTGAGTTGAGAAAACAAATCCTAATAGTGAGTGGCACGTTCCCTAGGCTTCGGTTCCAGGCTGTATTAAAAAGAAAAATCTAGCTGACTGATCTCAAGCTGTCATTCTTTTCTCCCTTCCTGACTGTGGATACAGCATGATTAACTATCCTAAGTTCCTGCTACCAAGATTTCCCAGCTATGAAACAGTGTCAATCTTGAAACAATACACACCTCTTTTCTCTTAAATTCTCAGCTTATTTTATCATAACAGCAACAACAGTTAGTTACTAATAAAGTTTCAATTTGTTCGTTATTTGTAGAACCAAAAAGAAAGAAGAGGGATTGCCTTACTTTCATTTCTGTTGCAATTTGGGTGGCAAAGTGTTTATTTCAGCCTGTAATTCCAGGCTGTATAGTCCATCATGGCAGGGAAGTCAAGGCAGTGCGGACTGAAAACAGCCAATCACAGCATGACAACAGTTGAGAGCAACTCAGCTCACCTGCTCCACTCTTATGCTTTTGAAGACCCCAAACCAAAAAAAAAATGGTGCAACCCACAGCAGGCTGGCTCTTCTCACATCAATGAACACAAGCAAGACAACCCCCCACAAACATGCGTACAGGCCAACCTGATCTAGACAATCCAACACTGAGGCCCTTTCCAGATGATTCTGGATTGTATCTAGCTGACAATTAAGACTATCTTAGGGCTCCCCAAAGAAATGGGCTGTGTAGCCTTTAGTGGGGTGAGATTCGTGTATGTATGTTTAATCCTCAGTCTTCTAGGTACTTCACAGGTGGTTCCACACATAGCCAATGCTGAGTTTTCATTTTAAGTCTCAGTTCTTTAAAGACTTATTCCCAAGTAGATAAACATCTTGATCTTGGGTTAGTAATATGTAGGTTCTTCATAGTAAATATATAGGTAAGTATTATAAGATTACCTGACAAAGTGCTTTTGGTATTTTATTTTAAAAAACACTATATTTCATGCAAAGTCATGCTTAGCCTGGTTAGCAGCCTCAGGGGTTGCTGAGCTCTTAAGTGCCGGGAGGTACTTTCAGGATAGAGGTGGTAATGAACAAGCCCTGGAAGTACCTGTGCAGGTATGTTTTGGCTCAGATCAATGGAGAGAGAGCTACGGAAGGATCTCATGCTGTGACACTGATGTTTAGGATGTTGACCACGAAGGAGTCAAAATGCAGAATGGAAACAGGATGACATATAGTTAGATCCTAGGTGGGCAGCCGTGGTGAATCCAAATCAAAAAGATCCCAATTTCCCGCTAGTTAGTTAGTGCCCTTCCTCTCCCTTAGTAGAGTCCAGCTCAGCACAAGGCTTCCTGAGAGTCTTCCAGCAAGAGGTGAAGGAGGTGAAACTCAACCTTGCAAACCAGCAGAAGGGGGCAACTGGAAGGAAGTGAAAGGACTCCAGAAGTCACGCCCAGACTGGCCTCCAGTTTTAATGGGCGACACCTGAAACCTAGAGGGAACCTCTGGAGCACTGAGCCAAGATGCTAACCATTCCCTAGGCCCACCAGCCCAAAGATAAAGGGTCAATGGCACCCAGACTGCACTCTGTGAGACACTTGTGATGTTGTTTCCTTTCTCTCCCTCGTTTCAGGCCCATGGAAAGAGGAGGTACATGAACAAGTGCATCCTTTCCCTTCGAGATCTTAAGTTGGCTGTCATTGAGGAAATCCAGTGCCTGGTACAAGAACTGAAGACCATTCAGTCGTCCATCCCCACATCCAAGCACTTACCCATTCCTCAAATCCCACAGATATATCCAGAAGAAGTCCCAGAAAGGAGATTTCAGTACGACGAGGAAACACTCTTGAGATTTAAGAGAAAGCAAAAGAAGCGCCAAGATGACGCGAACGACAGCAAACAAGCAGGATCTGGGAGCACAGGCGGAGGAGGACTCGGCTTCCTCAAGCTGTCCTCGGGAAAGGAAGGCGATCTTACAACAAGAGACTCCCTGTCTAGGTCATCCAAGGCATCAACGTTCACCGCGGAGCTTCCAAAGTCATCCGAGTTCGAAAAGGCAGAGCCAAGTGATGTGGAGCTGGAGATTATGAAGAGAGATGAGGTCAAACACTTGTACATGCAACAGTATTTGTGCAACAGGGTAAGAGGTGGAGCCGCCCCTCTACTTAAAACCGACCGAATGAATAGTGGGAAAATTCGGTCTGGTTTATGATTGGTTGATTTCAAATTTCCCTACATTTTAACCTTTTTCCAAATGCTGACCAGCTCATTATTCGCTGATGGCTTGGTTTTCTCCCATCATTAGTCCCCCAACAATCACTGTGCTCTCTGTAGAATATTGGACTTCGTATCTTTTTTGTAGAGGTCAACACATTAGAAGACACTTGCAACTAAGTGTAAAGGTAAAGGGAGCTGGAGGACCAGCCACGAGAAGATAAACAGAAGGCACTTAAAGAGGGAACCCTCTGCTTTTCACACCATCCACTTTCTGTTCGTCTCTGCCTGACTGGCTGCCTACCTCTCTGTTTCTTTTTCCCTGCCCCCTCTGCTCCTCCCCCTGCTTGCTGGTCTCATTTTATAGCTCAGGTTAGCCTAAAACTCACTATGTAGCACAAAACTGGCCTCAAAGTTATGGCTCATCTTCCTGCCTCAGCCCCTCAGGCGCCGGGATTACAGAAGTGCACCTATAACCAAGCCCCCTTTCTTTAATGCATGCTTTCCTACAGTAGGTGGGAGCATTGACATGGTTCAAAACTGTTATAAAAATGACAGGTGCTGTTATTTCCAGGAAATCCAGAACCTGGCTCAGACCGGAAGTGTGGGACGCAGTTGAACTACGGAAGGAAGAGACTCTTTCTTGGATAGATAGCGCCCTGCTACTAGACCTGTAGAAGGAGCCTCTTCCTTAGCAATTTTCAGCTCCATCCTGCAGTAACTCTCCCTGCTGCTTCCCAGCCTTCTTCTTCATCACCATTTCTACTCCATCCAGGCAGACTCTCCCACTATCCATCCCTGCCTCCCAGGCTCTCCTGCCACCGTCCCATAGTAGAGCCTTTTCCTTTTCCGTTCCGTGTAATTGCAGTGACTGCCTTCCAAACTGGGCCGACATGCAAAGCGCGGATCAGTCCACACCCTCTGCATCATCTTCTGCACACTCCCCGGCCGCGTTTGTGGACTCCGTCGCACCTGCAGTCAGCGCTTTATATCTTGCCCTCGTCTTTCCTGACGCTTCACACGTGTTGTTTGTCTTACAAAGCAGATGAAACAGTTCTTTAGACAAGGGCCACCTCTCCTCCTGTTTTACTCAGGATGCCTAGACACAAGGCATGCCAGACATACAGTAGTACATGTTCGTTCACATGAATCAAACAAATTTATTGATTTCAGCAGTTAAAAAAAATGTTTGTTGGCCATACCACCTGCAGAGACACCCTAGCTGGGTAGTGGGAACACAGCAATGCTCAAGAAAAACACTCTCCATTATCATGAAACTTGCACACTATCAGCTGTGAGAGTAACAGAATAGATATAACCCTTACAGACTCGGAGACCTATGTGGTTCAGTTTCAGTAATTTTTTTTTTAAAAAAGAAAATGTCCTCCTGCCTCCAGAGAAATTAGGAAGAATTCGGCTTTACTGAATAAGCATAAAGGAAAGCCCAAATATGTATTCTACAGACACACTTACTTAAAAGCCTGATTTATTTCTTTTTTTTGGGTTGGTTTCTATATTTTAACATTCTAAAATTTTCTAGCAACTTCACCCCCACAGATCCGCAGACCTCTTCCTGCCCATGATCCATCCACTAGCAGGGGACTTTATATACGTTAAGTTTTTGGCAGCCGAGATGTCCTGTAATGTACAACCCAACAAATAGCACTGTGTGCGTTTCCTCAGGGGCATCCACCCCCAGGTCCCCAGGTCCCCTCGTCACTAACTCCGAGTTGCGTATGGAGAGCTGCGCCCGAACAGAGCACACATGAGGACGTACAGTCACCTTGGCCAGAGTAGAATAAGGTTCAGATCAGGAACCGGGACTTGGCTTTCTATCTTACCTCTGTAATAAGGTAGGCTTGATTGCAGGGAAATCACCTATATCCTCATTTCTTCATTTGTAGAACATGATAACTGGACAGCTCTTTGTGACTCCGCGATTATATTTATCTATGTGAGAGTGTTTTCCACTCTATGTTTTTAACTTTCATTCTTCTCTCATACTTCACCATCCTGACTGCAGTTTCCCCTCCCCCACTCCTCCCCCACTCCTACCTCTCCCTCTCCTCTGTTTCCTTTTTTAAAAAAATTAAATAGATAAAAAAGAGCAGGCCTCCCAGGGATGTCCACTGAACATGGCCTAAGTCTGGGCACAAACCCCCATATTATGGCTAAATGTGGTAACCCAGTAGGAGGAGAGGATCTTAAGCACAGCCAAAAGTGTCAGAGACAATCCTTGTCCCCGTTGTTAAGAGGCCCACAAGAACACTAAGCTACACAATCATAAGATGTATGCAGAGGACCTAGTTCAGACCCATACACGGTCCATGTTTGTCATGACCTGTGTGTTTCTGTGAGCTCCTATGGGTCCTGCTTAGTTGATTCTGTAGGCTGTGTTCTCATAGTATTCTCAACCCTGTGTCTCCTACAAACCTTCTTCCACCTCTTCTGAGGGGTTCTGCTGGCTCTTCCTAGTGTTAGGCTGTGGGTCTCTCTATCTGTTCCCATTAATTCTGGATAATACCCCTCCGATGACAATTGGGTTGGGCACTGATCTTCCATTTTATATTTTTGGATTTTTTCAAAATATACAAAGAGTTAAGGGTGATGTTTATATTTACTGTGAGAAGGTGGGGTAGATAAAGAGGATAAAGACATAAAGGATGTCACTGAATCATGGCTTAGTCAATGATGTGGCACAGAGGACTGAAGTTATAGAATTTTCATACTGAGCTATACAGATTTAATGCCACTTACAAGTGAATTTATAATGAGCACAATAATTGTATAATGAAAATATTATGGATATATTAGTACTGTTGGATAGTTTGAAAATGAATATTTACCCTTTAACTTATACATCCTCCCATCTCTTTTCTATCTCAGATCAAAGAGCTGACAGTCACTTTTGACGCAGAGCTCCATCTTCTGAGACACCGGAAACTGAAACTAGACACTAAGATGAAACTATCTGACCTGCACCGTGTCACACTATTTCAAGAAATGCTTCTTCTCAAGAATTTTGAAAAACAGGAAAATATTCTTCAAGAGCGTGTTAATTCCTTAGACAAAGAAGAGCAAGACATGCAAGTAAGAGCAGGCTGAACCCTAGCTGGCTGCTCCCCTTCAGTTAGGGAGGATTGCTAAAGTCCTTACCACACAGACCTGGGGACATAAAATTGATTCCCCAGAACCCATGTAAAAACCTAGGTACAGCAGCTCCCATGTCTGCAATCCAAATTCAGGGACATAGAGGAAGGAGGGGCTCTGGATTTTATTGGTCAGTCAATCTAGCCAAATTGCTAAGCTTCAGGTTCAGTGAGACATGCTGTCTCCGAAAAATAAGATAGAGAAGGCTAGCAAGATAGCTTGGTGGGTAAACACACTTGCTGACCAGCCTGATGACCTACCTGAGTTCAGTCCTTTAACCCATATGCTAGAGTTGTTTTCTGACCATACATGCACTGTGGTAAATGTATACACACACACACACACACACACACACACACACACACACACACACACACGAAAGAGATGGTTAAATTAATACAATATGATAAGATAGAGAATGACTAAGGAAGACACAACATCCATCGCTAGTTTCTGCACATGTGTGAATACATGTACCCCTACACACATACAAACATACACAAAAATCTAGGAACCACATATGAGAGAAAACACATTTGTCTTTCTTATACTTGCTTAATATAATCATCTCCAGTTGCAACCACTTTTCTGTAAATGATACAGCTTGTTTTTTTAGAAGACCATTTCTACTTATTTGTTGAGACTTTCACACTTGCATACAGTGTATCCTGACAGATCCCATCCTCTGACTCCCTCCTTCCAGCCCCCAGATCCTCCCAGCTAATCTTATTCCTCCTCCTTGTTGCTGTCTTCTTCTTGTTCTTCTTCCTTCTTCTTCCTCTTCCTCTCCTCCTCCTCGTCCTCTTTTTCTAAATGTAACCCAGTAAGTCAAATTAGTGCTGCCCACATGTGCATGGTGAGGGCAATTCACCAGAGAATGGACAATTTACCCATGGGCACACCCAGAGAAATGACCCTTCCTCTCTCTGGCATCCACTCATTTCAAATACTCCTTTCCTGGAACTGGGACATCCTGAGCTCTTCCTCATCCATTCTAGAGTGTTGACTGCTTTGATTTTTGCCCAAGTCTTATGCAAGTAGCCATGGCTGCTGTGTGTATGAGTGTGACAGCCATGTCATGTCCCAAAGTCAACATTTCACAGCACTCTTCTGATCCTCTGCCTCTTGTATTCCTTTTACCCCCTCTTCTGCAGGATTCCCTGACCCTTGGGAATATAGTTGTCCCATTTAGGTACTCAGCAATCACTCATTCTTAGTCTTTTGACCAACTATGAGTCTCTGTATTAACTGCCTACCACTGCAAAAACAAGCTTCTTTCTGCCCAAGGTTGTGAACAGCACCAATCTATGGATATAAACACAGATAATTAGAAGTCAACTAGACAATATGCCCATTTAGTGAAACAACAGTAATAGGTACCTCTTAGGATCTGTGATCTCACCAGCTTTTGACCAGGTTCTCAACACCAGGGATGAATTCTTTCCTGCGGAGCAGACCTCAAATCCAATCAGAAAGCAGTAGGACACATCTAACAGTCATGCCACTATTGCACCTGTTCATCCATCCTGCTTGGGAGGTTGTTATAACTTACAGAGGCTACTGTTGAGTAAAGCCATTGATAAGTCCTCTGTCCCCATGACTTGCAAAACAAAACACCTCCAGAACTTGAAAAGCTAGCCAACTGGGAGGAAGTTTCAAGCTCAGTTCCAGCTTGATTCCTCCATGTTGTGCAACCAAAGTTTGTGGTGTCAGCAGCAATAGGGTCCTACCATGTAGTTATAGGGACAAGTCAAGCATAATGGCAGTAGCCTGTTTTGTTTTGGTGGTCTCTGGGGCCTCCACATCCATAACTCATAGGGAAGTATACCACATCTAGGATGGATTTTCAGGCCTTAGGCTGATGCATCTGATCTATTTGGAGTTGATTTTTGTGCAGGGTGAAAGATAAGGATTTAATTTTGCTTTTCTACATGTAGATATATATAGTCTCCCAAGCACCATTTGTTGATGCTGCTGCTTTTCGCCAATGTGTAATTTTGACGTCTTTGTCAAAAATCAGGTGACTGTAATTCTGTGCACTTGAATCTGGCCCTTTTATTCTGTGCCATTAACACAGACACACACACACACACACACATGCATGCACACACATATCTGATTTTGTGCCAGTACCATGCTGTATTGTTATTGTTTCAAGGTTTTTTTGTTTGTTTTAACTATGGCTCTATGGTATAACTTGAAATATGGCATGGTGATTCCTCCAGCAGAATTATTTCTGTTTAGGATTGCTATGGCTGTCAGGATATTTTGTACTTGCTGTGAATTTTAAGATTTATTTTCTACTTCTGTGAAGAGTGTCATTGGAACTTTGTTTTGGGTTGCATGAATTTGTCGATGGCTTTTTAGAAATAAAGATAGGTACTCACTGTTATCTACTTTGAAAGGAAAAAAATCCAACTGGGTAAAATAGCTCGGAGGGGAAAGTTGGGGTACTTTTGGTGTCTATAGATTTCAGAGATTATTAAATCTCTGGAAGATTATAAATATAAAGGAACATGTGAAGGGGATAAGGATGACAGAAAGAAAAGACATGAGAGTAGGAGGGGGTGCATGAGATATGGGTGAAGAATGAAGAATGCTTCCTAAGAGATGGATAGAGGAACAGGCACAGCAATCTTCAAACCTAACTGAGCAACATACAAACAGAGTAGTAAATGGGCTGGGGACATAACAGGGACAAGGAATTGGGGATGAGAAGAGAGAGGTCAACCTGTAGGATAACCTGAGAGTCCCAAGTCTCTGGAATTGAAACCCTGCCAACCAGGCTAACCTGTGTTCTTTGAGAAAACGGGGTGGGGAGTAATGGAAAAAAAAAGAACAAAAGAGGAAGAAAGGAGGGGAGAGAATGTTAAATTGGCACTTGGCGCTAAGTACAGGGGGAATGAATGTGAAGGAGAGAGATGAGTGGGGGCCTCGGGTCTAATTGCTGGCTACAGCTTCTGCTTT
Source organism: Ondatra zibethicus (assembly GCA_004026605.1). Classification (NCBI taxonomy): domain Eukaryota; kingdom Metazoa; phylum Chordata; class Mammalia; order Rodentia; family Cricetidae; genus Ondatra; species Ondatra zibethicus. The sequence goes on from PVIU01002880.1 coordinate 106,045, forward strand.
CTTGGCAGTCCTTCTAGGACTTGCAGATGCTGTCAGAACCCTGAGTGTGGTAGGGTCTTCAATGCTGGTTTTAGTCCCAGGTCCAGTTTCAAATCCAGTCTTCACTCCTTGAGGCTCATGTCTGATCATAGATACTGGTCCCATTGGTAGACAGTCCTTCAAGGGTTGGGTTGGAGATGCAGGTCAATCCTCTGGAATCATCCTTCAGGAATCCAGCTGTGAATGCTGGCCCTGCCCCATGTTAAACACTGCTTCATATCTTGGTCTGTGTTTTCTCTGTAGGCACTGTCTTATCTGAGTGGCAGTAAAAATTCCTATTTGGCCAGGTAGTGGTGGCACACACCTTTGATCTCAGCACTTGGGAGGCAGAGGCAAGTGGATTTCTGTGAGTTGAGGCCAGCCTGGTCTACAGACCAAGTCCCAGGATAGCTAGGGATGTTACACAGAGAAATCCTGACTCATAAAACAAAACAACCCAAAACAAACAACACAAAATTTTTAATTTAATTTGGATTTTTACGTGAACATTCCAAAGATACTGAACTTGAATGATGTTTCTAAAGAATGTAAATTTAATCAAACAGTTCTACAAACATTAGAAATTTAAATTTTTATTAAGCTTAAAAAATCTGTAGACTCTAGTTTTGCATTGGAAAATGCATTGCCCTCCAAAGCCAGCTTGTTAGAAATGTTATTATCCGATGTTCTTCTCTCCCTTCCCTTAGTGGAAAATCAATGAAACTCTGAAAGAGATGGAAGAGAAAAAGAATGAAATCACCAAGCTCCAGGAGCAAGAAAAGGCCCTCTATGCTGGGTTCCAATCAGCCCTTGGAGAAAATAATAAATTTGCAAACTTCCTTATGAAAGTCCTGAAGAAGAAAATTAAGCGGGCAAAGAAAAAGGAAGTTGAAGGCGATGCTGGTTTGTGTTCCTCCCTCACGCACTCGTCCATTTCTTCTTATTAACACTAAAAAGAGAAGTACCTGGGTTTTCTGGCTTAGTGCCATTTTCTCCCACTACCACACAGGCAATGTAGCTGTGCTGGAGGAACCAGAGAGCAGGGGCTACAAGCCGTTATGGTGTGTTTGAACACCTGGAGTGGGAATGGTTTTGTGTGAGTGTGTGCGTGCGCATGCGTGTGTGGTGTGTTTGGTATGAATTAATACAGGATAGTTTGCCATCTTTGATGAAATGCCCGTCCTCATCTTTTGTATGTGTTTGAGTAAGATCGTCTTGCTGACTTGGCACTGCGTTTGAGCGTTCCCTATGTTGTAGAGTCTCGTCCATTGTCTGATACATCCTTCACAATTTTCCACTCATCAGTGACATTTGCATCTGTGCATTTGTTGAGAAGGTTGTCTCATTCCTTTGAATTGTTTTTGACCTTTTGAATTGTGTGTCACGGTTGTCTGGACCTATAGGTGCATGTGTCTCTGGGTTTTCTATTTTCTTACGGTGACCTATGCCTTTTGTTATTGTAACTGCATACCAAGTTCCTCCTACTCTAGTCTTATTTTTCAAAATGACTTTAGCTGTCTTTAGGTCTTTAATATTTCCATATTTTAGAATAACATTCTTTATATCTACAAAGAAATCTTGTTGGAATTTTTACTGCAGGTGTGTTAAACCTATTTATTAATTTAGCTCTGCATGTCTCTGGGAAGACCTTGCATGTTTGCCTATTAATCAACATGTTGTGTTTGAACACACAGCTCACACTCCTGTTTTTGTTAGAGTTATACCTGTTTGAGGTGATCATAAGTACTAGGGAGTTATACACTCTTAATCCCAACACTAGAGGGAATATAAAATGGGAGGAAAGATTGGCTTAGTCGGTTTAGTCTGTGGTTGCCCAGCCTTGGTAGAGGTAAGACTTCTCTAGTAGCTTGACTGCTTGGCTTTTCTGGTTTTCAGGTTGAACCCCAAAATCTAGCTCTGGGTTTTTTATTACTCATGCTATAATTAAGTATCTTCTTGTCTGCTGGATAGATTGAGGGCCTTCCTCCGTTTTGTGAATTCTCATCATGGATGGGTACTGGATTCTGCCAGGTGCTTTTCTGTGGTGATTGATGACTGTTTGGCCTTTCCCCCTTTTGTCAAATATCATTGGAGAGTTGCATCGACTGATTGTCAATTATTGAACAAGACTTCTCCCTTAAAATAAACCATCGTTGGTAGAACAGAAAATTATTTAGTATACTACTGAATTTTGTTTGCTAAATTTTTAAAAAGAAACCTTTTTCCTTGTATTCGTTATTGTATGCTTATGGTTTGAATGTGTGAAAGGAATAAAAAAGAAAGGGAAAGTGGGTCCTGCCAAGGTATGCCACTAAGCAACCACGCCATGTGCAACAGAGTTAGTGCTAAAGGTTTATTGGGGGAGGAGTGGGCAGTGAAAGTCCATGTTGGAGGGTGACATGAGAGAGGCAGGCAGACAGACAGACAGACAGGCAGGCAGGCAGGCAGGCAGACAGGATGAGAACAGGGAAGAGGAGCAAGAGACAAGAAAGGTAAGAGAAGCAAGAGAGAGAAGAAGATGCAAGAGAGGAACAAGAGGCAAGAGATTGAGCTGTGCCTGACAGGAGCTTTTAAAAGGTGCACATGTCCCATAGCATGTGGAAAGACACCTGGTGACACGTGATGACATAATTTAACTGTGTTGGTGGTAGAGGCAGGATGCTGCTGAGGACTTAATGCAAGATGCTTAGGTGAGTGGGGTTACTACCTTTGGAAGGGATTAACATAGTGCTCACTACAGTTCATTTATAGGAGAAGGATTAAATAGGTCGTATTCACATAACAAAATTAGCCCCTTCCTCGGGGTGCCTCTTGATTCAGTCATGTGATTCCTCTCCCATGTGTTTCCAGCATGACACCATCCACTGGAAGTTCTTCATCAGAAGCCTGACACGTGGTGTTGCTGATCTTGGATTTTTAGCTTTGGATTCGATGAGCTAAATAGCAAACTTTTCTTTATTCATTGCTAAGCTTTAGGTATTCTGTTATAACAATGGAAAATGTGCTTATATAATATCTTTGTGGGCCATTGGTCAGTAGTTCTAACCTCTCTCCCTCTCTTCTTCCTCTCCTTCCCTCCCCTTCTACCCTCCTTCTCTTCTTCTTCTTCTTCTCCTTCTTCTTCTCTTCCTCCTCCTCCTCCTTATTTTTCTTCCTTCTCTCCCCTCTCTTTATCTTTTCCTCCCCTCTTCCTTTTTTTTCCCTCACCTCTTGTTGTAGGAGACTGCTAGTTAGTTCCCAGGTGCTCAGTCCTGAAATAATCACACAGAAACCATATTATTTGCAATACTATTTGGCCAATAGCTTAAGCGTATTTCTGGCTAACTCTTATATCCTAAACTAGCCCATCTCCATTAATCTGTGTATTGCCACATGGCTGTGGCTTACCGGGTAAAGTTCCGGCTCCGAGCATCTGTCTCCGTCAGGGCTACATGGCATCTCTAAACTCTGCTTTCCTTCTCCCAGCATTCAGTTTTTGCTGCCTAGCTCTACTCTTTTGCTCTATCACAGGTCAAGACAGTTTCTTTATTAAATAATGGTATTGACAGCATACAGAGGGGAATCTTACATCAACCTCTTCCTCTTTATCTAATTTAAATATGAGGGTAATGCTAGGCCCATGTGACTGGGGAAGTCAGAATTCTGCCTCGAGGTTCTTAGTCTCATTAATAAAACAATTTAGAGACAGATATGGAAGGAAACTTGTGGACAATTTTGTTAAGAGTTTGAGAGAAAGAGCAGGATAAGCAATCTATAAATCTCAGCCGTTTCTGGAAGGGAGGGAGACGAGGGAAAGACAGATAGCCTGTCTTAGTTTGGGTGTCTATTGCTGTGAAGAGATGCCATGACCATGGAAACTCTCTTATAAAGGAAATTTTTTAATCGGGTTGCTTATAATTTCAGAGGTTCAGTGGATTATTATCATAGCAGGACATAGTGGCATGCAGGCGGACATGGTGCTGGAGAAGGAGCTGAGAGTTTTACATCTTGTTCCACAGGCAACAGAAAGTGAACTGTGTATAGCTTGAGCGCAGGAGACCTTTCCCTAATGACACACTTCCTCTAATAAGGCCACACCTACTGCAACAAAGATTCTCTTTGGGGGCCATTTTCTTTCAAACCACCACATAGCCCTTAAAGAAGCAGTAAAGTGCAGTGCAGGAGATCTGGGAGCAGTCGCGTGACAGACAAACAGCTGCACGCAGAAGGGGAGGAGGTCTTCAGAAGAAAAAAAGGACTGAGAAAGCCTGGAGTGTCTAGGAAATCATGACTGGGTCTTGACCAGTATCTGAAAGAAAAAAAGAAGAGAAAGGAAAAAGGTTAATCAGGGAGGCCACAGTGCTACGTGATGGGGTCTGGGGAGAAAGGTATATTACCTCATTAAAGGGATACTTATTCCTCCATCTCCTTAGCATGGCCACAGGTAAATCAGCTCTCCAGGGTGGATGGAGTTTTGGCCAGGTGATTGACAGACCCCATAACATATAATGTTCTAATGTTTGGAGCAGATCAGAATGTCATATCTCTGACCAGGGTTAGAAGTACTCCATTGTTTTGACTAGGAAGAAAAAACTTTCTGTTAATGGACCACAACAGAGTCTTTATGTCTATCCTCAGTGGCATCCAAGATTACTATAACTTTCCCTCTCAAGAGTGGAGACCCTAAAATCATTTAGGAGAGGGACCGGAATTAGGGAGTGTAGTGATACATTATTGTGAAACTGTCTCTTTACCTCCAAAAGGGGATGTTTCAGCATACTTTAGAGAAAAGTTAATAATCCCTTGGGATCACTTAAGACTGTATAGCATAATAAAAACAATTAGAAAAGATTATTTGCATTAAAAAAGAGTGTATACTTAGCCTGCTGTCCTACTGCATACCCAGTCTATTTAATTTGCCTTTAAGAAAACATTTAACCAATCTTACTCAGATCCTTGCATTTCTCATGCAACCAACTTTTACAACCAAATGAACACCTTTGATTAAAGTTTATGCCCCTTTCATGCACCTGCCCCAGAGTAGTGCATGTGTGTACATGTGTGTAGTAGCAATCATTTGCTGAAAGCAGCGAGCAAGTTGGAAGCCACAAGTATCTGACATGAATGTTGGGAGCAGCGTGTAGATGCAACTTGATGATGTCTGTTTGAAGTCTGTTTGCGTGTCTGAGTTAGTTGGGATTTCTTCCCTTGTAAAAACTGTTAAATTTTCTGTAAAGATTTCCTAATCTCTTTCCCATACCTGTTTGCTGTGCTGTTCAATAAATATAGTAAAGCCCTTTTTTAGGCCCAGATTCTCTCTCTCTCTCTCTCTCTCTCTCTCTCTCTCTCTCTCTCTCTCTCTCACACACACACACACACACACACACACACACACACACACACACACACATGCACGCACACACACCAGGCAACAGACACACTATAGACAAGCTAGAAAACACAGACTATAGAAAGAAGAAAGACACAGGGAGAGAAGTGGAGAATTCAAATGTGGGCTCGCTCTTAGTCAAACTCCTTCAAGAGGAAGTGCTTTGATTTCGCTCCTTCCTGAGATATTGACACATCTTGGTGTCTCTGGGGTCATCTCTAATGTCTTAACTAACACAGGGAATAGATATAACCCATTTTCACCAAGAAAATCCAGAGATCCAGTTCCACAAGTGTTCACCAAAACTGATTAGTGTCTGGACTGGAATATCAGTCATACCCTCAGACAGGGGCTCCAGGCAGGGGCTTCATTTAGGGGAACGGAGATAGCCAGAAACCAGACCAGGATCCAGAAGGTTTTCAGATGTCACAGGCCTGCTGCTGGGATAGAATCCCAGACATTCCCAGCTTCTGCTCAAGGACTGTAATGGAGTTCTCTAACCCTAACCCGCCCAGCACCTTTCTATTTCCCGTTCTCTTCAGTGCTGTGAACTGGGAAGTCTGTCCTCATCTTTGACTTTCTGGAAGATGCTGATTCTTCTTTCAGCCTTCAGTGGAATTGGCCTGTGAAGCTGTTTGCAACTGAAGACTTGGCAGCATTGGGGGCGTTAAATTATGAAGTAAAATTTCTTAATAGCTCAGTGTGATATTCAATCTCCTGTTTTATATTAGACGAGTTTGAATAGTGAGTACAGTTTTCTTAAGGAATCAGCATTTCTAACAAAATTCGTAAGTATAAAGCTGTTCACTGTCTCCTTGTTATGATTTAATAACTGCAGGGTGTGGTAATACAACATTTTAGTATAGTTATTAACACACGGTAATTGTACAAATCGATGTGATTTATTGTACTATTTCCATAAACACAGAGACTCTGCACTGGTCCTCCTACCCCTCGTCTGCCATCTTCCTTCCCTCCATGGGTCCTTTCCCAGTTCTCCCTAGTCCTCTTCACAGGCCTTTTTTTCTCGTCTTTTACAATTCTCATGTATGACAGAAAACACATGACACTTGTTTTTCTGTGTCTGGCTTCCTTTGTGCAACATGTCCTCCGGCTACACCCATTTTTTGTGTGTGTGCAAATGACAAGAGCCCATTCTTTTTGGCTGAGTAATAACACTCCATTGTATATAAATACCCTCGTTGTTTTCTCTGTTTGTCTGTTGAAGGCTGATTCTGTATCTTGGCAATAATACATAGTGACACAATAAACACGAGTCCACAGGCGTTTTTGTATGCTGGCCTCATTTCCTTTGTATATACACCCAGGAGTGGGATACTGGGTCACATCACAGTTTTGCTTGTAGTTATTGAGGAAAGTTCATACAGTCCCTCACCCCCAGAGTTACATTCCTGTGAACAGTGTATTTATATCCCTTTGTCTCTACATTATCACTAATTTTATATATAATATATTATATGTATGTATATATGTGCCATTCTATTGGAGTAAGATAGAATCCCATTGTACATGTAAGCATCAGAGCATGTGGGGTGCCCTCTATTACGCATGTACAGTGGGTGCAGGACCCCTACAGGTAATGAGGGTTTCCACGGACACGGCTAACACTGCCTCTGGCATTAGTATTCTCTCATTACTGTGACATACTATCTGAAAAAAACGACTTAAGGAGTAAAGAGTTTATCTGGGGGACACAGGACATAACCACAGGGAAGACGCCACAGTAGGACGGTGAGGTAGGAAGTCACATCATGACTGGCATTAAAATGTTTCTGATTCACTTTATATGGTGGTAGAAGTTACTTAAAGTCATTTTCAGAGAGATTTTAGGTTTTAGAAATGTACAAGATCCTGGAATAGAGATCCAGGCTTGTAGCACTGGCTACCCAGAAAGTTAAAATGGGTACAAGTTTGGTCCTCTTGGGCTGTGTGAGTTCAAGGCCAGCCTAGGAAATTTAGCAATTCCCTGTCTCAAAAAATTCATTGTAATAAAATTTAAATTTAAAAAGGGCTAGAATTAAAGTTTATTGGTATAGCGTTTGCATAGCATGTAGCCGTGGATAAAAAGAAATGAATAAGTTGTGGTACATGCCTTTAATCTCAGCATTCAGAAAGCAAAAGGCAGGTGGATCTCTGTGAGTTCAAGGCCAGCTTGGTCTACAGAGTGAGTTCCAGCACAGCCAGGGCTACACAGAGAAACCCTGTCTTGGGGGGAAAAAAGCAAGCAAACAAAGAGAAAAGAAATGAACGAATAAATAAATAAGTAAATCTTAAAAGTATGAGGTCCATGTCATGTCTAATTTGAAGTTCCATAAAATCACAATTGCGAATTGGTGGTGTGTAGCTCATAGATGCTCCCAAGGTGTCTTAAGAGCAAAATGGGACATGCTAAAGGGGTCTATACTCACTTATCTTGGGGATGACATGTTTTACTATTCAGACATGAACACTTTATAAAGATGCTATACACGACATGAAAATGGAAAGTTATTCATGACCCTTGCTAAAGAGCAACCATGCAAACCATCCAGATGGCTGCTGAAATGGTGTTTTGAGGAAGAAAAAAAAACATAGAATTCGACCTGAATGCAAGAATAAATGATAAGCTATAGCAGAGGAGCAAGGGAGTGACCAGCGGATAGAAAGTTACTGACAAGTAGGGTAATTCTTTGCGAAAATCTAACAGAATTTTCACTGAAGGCAGACCAGTGTGACAAGAGATTAGAGGGAAGGGGAAATTTGAGGATTTTGTCAGCTGGTAAGGGTGAGGGTCCTCAAACAGCATTCTTGCTGTGACTGGATTCAGCAAGCTGAAGGACAGAATGCGTGGTCTGCGTCTTCAATGATTTTAACTCTTTGCACTGTCTGCTCCCTAGTAATTGACTGTTGGGAAACCCTGCAATTGGTGCTGCAGCATCTGCCTTGCTGACAAGGTCCTCTTCTCTCCTTAGATGAAGACGAAGAGAGCGAGGAATCCAGCGAAGAGGAGTCCAGCTTGGAGAGCGATGAAGATGCATCCGGGTCTGAGGATGATGTTTTTGACGACTCCATCTGCCCAACCAGTAAGTTAGGCAGAGCCACGTGTAGAGGGCCCACGTGAAGAGGGCCATCAATGCAGAGGTGGTCCCTTTCTATTTCTAGTCTATTTTTCTGGTGATGAAATTAAAGAAAAGAGTGGGTTAAAGTGTTTGAAGTATAGCCTACAACCCTTTGGAGGGCTCTCTGGGAGGATTATTATCCAAGCCTTTAGACAGGGTTTTATTAGGAACAAATTAATCTACAGTAACCAATTGCTGGTTCAGAGATATTATGAATTATGTAGCAAATAAATTGTACAGATAAAAGCCAGATTGTACTTTAAACACACACACCCCCCAATATTTTCTTCTTGAAAATCTCTCAAATTTTCTATTTGACTCTGTAAGGACAATCCATTCCAGCTTCGAAGAAATTGGTGATAATTTTTTTACTAGTGAACCTATCCCAGAGCATCAGATCAATATGCTTACAGTCTTCATAAATCAATAGTTCAGCGGAGAAAATCAATTTTATTTTGTTTGTAATTTGATTTTCCAGACATTTAAAATCAAGTTTTACTAAAAATTTATAAGTTTCATTTCAAATAAAGCTTAAATCTTGTTTTAATTCTGAAGACAAGAGGAGTTTTTCTTTCTCTCTTTGTTTTTTTTTTTTTTTTTTTTTTTTTTTTTTTTTTTTTTTTTTTTTTTTGAGACAGAGTTTCTCTTTGTTGCTTTGGCTGTTTTCAAACTTGCTTGGTAGACCAGACTGGCCTCAGACTCACAGGGATCCACTTGCCTCTGCCTCCCAAGTGCTGGGATTAAAGGCGTGGGCCACCACTGCCCAGCTGATAAGAGTCTTATTTAACAATTCCAATATTTACGAGTAGAATAAAAACCTTTTAATTCAGTTACATTGCAGTGGGATTAAAGGAAGGGCTTGAACACCACACAGCCAGTCTAATTGCTGAGCTGGGTTGAAACTCGGGCTTGTAAACCCTGCTTGGCTACTCTGTTTTGTGGGTTGAGGGGTCACTCTTAAGCTCTTGCTCACGCTAGGCTAGCATCCTGCCACTGTGCCACATTCCCAGCTGTTAAGGTTCGAGACCAAGTCTTCCGATGTGGCTTAGCCTGGCCTGAATTTACAGCCCTTTCTACTCCAGCTCCCTATTGCTAGGGTTATAGGCATGTGCTAGCTACACACAGCTCTGTTTCAGCATTTTAATTTCACGTTGAAAGGGAATGGTGTCAGCTCGGGAGCACCAAAAGGCCTGGTATTGACTCGGGACCCCCAAGACCAAGTTCTCTGCACAAAGGAGATTTATTTGCCCCAGAGGGGCAAAGGGCAGGGAATAATAGACAGAGAAAGAGATAGAGTGTAAGGGAGAAGAAGGGAACAAGGGAAAGGGGACAGGGGCATTTGTCCCAGAAAGGGGCAAAGAACTGTCGCTAGATGGAGAGGAGACCGACATGGCCCATAAGCAAATGGTGGCTTTTAAAGGTAAAAGGGGAAACCCCGTGTTAGGATGAGGACTTTAATTTTAATTGAGCATGTTAATTAGGTGAGCCAAATAGCCTCAGGAGGAGGAAGTGACCAAATAAGGGAATGGACCTTAGCTGCTACCTTTAGGAATGTAATCTAATGCTTTTCACTAAGGCAGAGGGAATGGGAGAGAAGGGCAAGGCCTGCCAGAGCCATGTTTCCCATGCTCAAGCCAGCTCGAGTACCTTCACCCAGGGCCATCTGTCCTTCCCTGTATAAATGTGGCATTAGCGTAAGACGGCTCAAATAAAAGCCTGCACTGGGAGCACATTGCATTGCATGCAGATTATACTATAGCACTTCCTTTAGAACCAAGGTTTTTCATCTATAAAATTGGGAAAACTGGGGCTTCAGAGATGGCTCAGTACACAAAATGATTGCCAAAGAAGTATGAGGACTTGTGTGTGAACCCCCAGAACCCATATAAAGTTGGAGAGGCTTAGCAGAAACATCAGAACCCCAGAAAATCAAGGCCAGTTAGCCTAGTGAATTTACTGGGAAACAAGAGACCTGTCTCACACAAGGTTGAAGGCATTATTGTGTGACCAAACATTCCCTGAGGAAATGCAACTCACGATTACTCATCTAGAGAAGGAACCTAGGGCACAGCAAAGTATGGATGTCACTAAAGTCCAGTGAGTTTTATTGGAGTTACAGGAATATGGGTGTCACCCACTATGGGTGACAGCTCACAAAAGCTGGGAACTTGGAGCACACTGCGCAGTCTGCAGGCAGATCAACAGAGTGGAGAGTGTCCCTTCCAAGTGACCTAGTTGGTCTAAACCTCTTCCAGGTAGCTCAGCTGGTTTCTGCTTCTTCCAGGCAGCTGGTCTGGTCTCAGTCTTCTTTGCAGCTTGGCTTGTCAGAGATTCTTCTCTGCAGCTCAGCTTCTTTACTCTACCAAGGAGGGGCCTAGTGAATCTGGTCAGTTTCAGGGACTTCCTGAAGCTGTTTTGAGTTGTTTGCTTTGCTGCTTAAGGAGCTTCCTTGAAGAGAAACTGTTACACAACAGACAATAACTCTGAGGTGATTCTTTGACATCCAGACAGCACACACACACACACACACACACACACACACACTCTTTGTTTTTTGTTTTTAAAAGAAGGAAAACAATTCCTCCCTTGCAGGGTCTAGTGTGGGTCTGTGAATAGTTGATACTGATTCTGAATCTTCAAGCTCCATGTTTCTAGTGCCACCACATTCCCCATCAAACAGGGCTGGCTGCCTTCTTATTTTAACTCTCTATTCAGACTGTGATGCGAATCTTTTTGAACTGGCCCTCCAACTTCGAGAGAAAAGGCTAGACATTGAGGAAGCCTTAGTGGAAGAAAAGAAAATTGTTGACAACCTGAAAAAAGAATATGATACGTTCTCCAAAAAGGTATGGGGTCTACCTACTTGTTTGTCTTCTAACATGCCACCCACCCTCCTCTATCATAGGAGTAGCATTGCTAGGACTTCTCAGAGAAGAAGCATTTCAACTGTTACCTACAGCTTTCCCTGTGTCACAGGTCTGTAGTATGGCAGGGCCATTGCCCTTTGGATAATTGCTTTTTCTTTATGTCACTCATCTGTCTCAACTTTTTTGATGATATAACTCTATGAGCAATAGATAGCAGAGCACATAAGACATAATAAATGTCTGTGGATTTATGAATAACACTCAGGAAATATTGGTTTCGTATATTGATTATGACGCATTCTTAGAAATGAGATGAAGGTGAGTAGCAATAGATACTCTGGTATTTCCTCTCTGGACTCGGTCTTCTGGGGCCAATGCATTGTGTGTTGGAGGAAGCTAAGCTTCTGGAACTTTATTATCTTCTCCTTTTTCTTTTGACTTTCTGTTTTAGGTACTCTTGTTTGGAAAAATGTCACTCAACTTGATTCACATATGTGGTTTTTTTTTTTTTGGTAGATGAAAATGTTCAGGAACACTGTTGGGTGTCAGGAGATGACGATTGTGCTTTGGGGATGCTGTAGCTTCATGCTTGAAAACACTTCTTTTATGCCAGGTGGTGGTGGCACACGCCTTTAATCCTAGCACTCAGGAGGCAGAGGCAGGCGGATCTCTGTGAGTTTGAGGCCAGCCTGGTCTATAGAGTGAGTTTCAGGACAGCCAGGGCTATTACACGAGAAACCCTGCCTCAAAACACCAAAAAGCAAAACAAAAACCACTTTTTTTAATTAAATTTCTTTGGGTCACTGTAACAACAATAACAACAGCAAAGTCTTCTACCATTTTGACAAAGATATCATACTTTTCATACAGAAAATAGAAGAGAGGGAGTGTTTTTTTTTTTTTTACTTCTTGTTTATAAAACTTTTACAATTCTTGGACTCAGGGATGACTCAGGAGGGAATATACATTCTAACCTGGCATGAAAAAAATAATATGCATTTCTTGGCTGCAGCTTAGGCTCAGGCCCTGAGTCATGGTCCCCCAAAGCACATCCTGTGCCCATTGTGCTTCCTGCCACTGTGCCTTTGTTTGCCACCTTGGATGGATACATGTGTACACTGTCACTGAATCATGTCACTATCTCTCACATGGCTTTGTTCAGGTAAAAGTTGTGGCAACCAATCTGAACGCTGCCGAGGAGGCCCTGGAGGCCTATCAGCGAGAGAAGCAGCAGAGACTGAACGAGCTGCTGGTGGTCATTCCCCTCAAGCTCCACCAGGTGACCCCCCCCCTCCCCGAGTCTGCCCAGCATCACTCGGGCAGAAGCAGTGTTCTTGGCTCGCCAATGATGTGCCATGTCCCTTGGTGGGAGGATTCTGCCTGCAGAATGACAACCCAACCCTTCTTACCCATTCAGGCTGCTAACTAAAGAAAAACGCCAAGGCACGCCTGCTTCCCTGGCCCATAGTCACTCCGCGGTCCAGCCATTGCAGGTCTGGAGCATGAGATGGCTGGAGGCTGAGATGTTGGGTCTTGCACACAGGTGACTTTCCATCCATCTTTAGTCAGCTGTGAACCAGTGAGTGGAAGGAAGCTCATCTTAATGTCATTAATAAGGGAGGTTAGGGCAAGACAGAAATAATCGTTTTCTAAATTTTTTCCATCTCCGTTCATTTCCACTCTCTGCTAAATTACAACTTACACTAAACCATGGGGATTCATAGTGTGAGAAAAGAAAGGCTTCCTGTAGACTCTTGTCATTTTAAGAGAAGAGGCCATTCTTAAGGGGCAAGAAATACTTCAAAAATCATTTTATTTGTATTTTCTGTGAGCTGACTCAAACCGGTTGAGCTCTCTGTAACGGTTTGTTATATCATCCTTGAAATGTGTGCCCCGTTGTTAGGAAGTAGATATCAGGCAAGACCTGTTCCGGCAACTTTGCTGTCCCCAGAGAGATCCAATGTGGCTTATTCTCTGGTGGCAACTTTCTGTTTACCGGGTCGGTCACTGCCACTAGGGGTGAGAAAGAGAGAAGTCCCAGCATGAGGGGTTTTAAGCAAGGGACCGAAGAAGAAAGGATTCCTACAGCCTCGCCTTCCTTCCGTCTGACCTTTGTCGCTTTGGTTCTGATTTCTCCTTGCTTTGTTTTGTATCTGTAGATAGAGTATGTGGTCTTTGGGGAGGTGCCTACCGACCTTTCTGGAACCTTGGTCTTTTCTAACCACTCCCTGGGGCAGCTGCAAGAGCGAATCATCCAGCTCCAGGAGGAAAACGACAAGCAGCAAAAACTTAACAGAGAATGCAGGGAGAGGCGGAAGATGCTGATCCGGGAGAAGAGAGAGATGGCCAAAACCATCCATAGTGAGTAGCTCAACCCGTGGACCGCTATTACACTTACTGGGACAAAAGGGAGCTAACAGGTAGCTGGTTTCCAGCTTGGAAAACAGCAACTGCAGACCTGGCATCACTGAGAGGAAACAAAACACCCTTCGCTTCCTATTTGAAAGGGAAAAAATGTTGGCATGCAGTCTCTTTCTCTTTGTGTATAAGAAATATAGAATAGAAATATAGAATAACGTGGTTCATCTCTTCTGTACCTGAAACCGTGCTTCAGACACAGGAAAGCCCCTCCTCTTTCTGGTACTGTGTGCTGCTCCTCCAGGGTTGACCACCGGGTACAGATGCACGCATACCAATGTGTTCTCACACAGTATGGAAAACTCCCCGGCATGCTTCTGTGGCAACACTCAAGAGTCCCTGGTGGACTTTTGGAGACTGTGTTTTATTATTCATATTGCTTTAGGTAAATTATTCTCTTTAGCTGATAGTGCAGTATCCCATTGTGTGGATGGTAACGTATTTACCTCGCCAGTCACCTCTTGATGAGCACTTAGGTATATGGAACTTTTCATTATCCCTGTAAGTCTTTTTATACATGATTCTTTATGCACGCATGCACAAAGGGTCTCCAGGGTGGAAGAGCATTTGCCTGCTTTTCTCTGAAATGTCACCAAAACTGCTCCCCAGAGTGACAGAACCCAGGTCTCTTGCCCAGAGCAGTGTGTAAGAGCTGTCTGGGTCTTTATTTGTTTATTTCAGGGTTTAATGGTTTTTTTTTTTTTCACAGTCTGGTGGGTGTCCAGACAGTCTTCATTGTGGTTTTAAGTCACACTTCTTTTGTGAGACTGAACATCTTCACACACACTCTTTTGCCATTCTTATGTTCCTTTCTGTGAGATCCGCTATATCCTTTGCTCCCTTTTCATTTGCCTTTAAAAATTGATTTTAGGGAATTCTAATACTTTATATTAAGGTGAAAAAAAAAGGTATTTCAAATCTTAGTATGGTAAATTTATCTGTTTATGATGTGCACTTTATATGTGTCTTTTTAAGAAATCCTTTTCCTAAAGATAAGTTTTGCCTGGGAGTAGTAATCCCAGGATTAGTACACAGGAGGCAGACAGACACATCTCTGTGAATACAAAGCCAGTCTTGTCTACATAGTGAGTTCCAGGACAGCCAGGGCTACATAGTGAGATCCTATTTTGAAAACAAAAACAGAAACAAAAACAAAAAGAAAATAAGTTTTGATCAAGCAATCCCTCTATAGGATGAATATTCAAGAGAAATGAAGTCAGTATGTCAGTGAGTTATCTGCACACCTGTGCTCAGTGCAGAACTGTTTACAAGAGCCAAGATACAGAATGAACCCAAGAGTTCCATCGGCAGATGAGTGGGCAAAGAAAATGTGCTACTAATCATACCAAAACTTTCAGTAGCCTTAAAGAAGACCAAGACACTGTCACTTTACAGCAGTATAGATGAATCTGGAGGGCACTGTGCTAAGCAAAATAAACCAGGCACTGAAAAATAAAATGCCATATGATTTTACTAATAAGTGTCTTATAAAGAGTGTTGAACTCATCAGGAGTGGTGGCACATACCTGCCACCACTCAATTTTCAGAAAACTGCCCCAAATTTGATGGTAGCCTGGCCCTGCCTCATAAAACATAAATAAAATCCAGAAGTAGAAAAATAGAGCTTGGTGGTTGGTAGAGCCCTGTTGGTAGGGATGAGTAGGGAGTTTGGTGATTGGTAGAGGCCTGTTGGTTGGGATGGGTAGGGAGTTTGGTGATTGGTAGAGGCCTGTTGGTAGGGATGGGCAGGGAGTTTGGTGATTGGTAGAGCCCTGTTGGGTGGCATGGAATGGGGGTTTGATGGTTGGTAGAGGCCTGTTGGTTGGGGTGGGATAGGGGATTTGATGGTTGGTAGAGACCTGTTGGGTGAGATGGGTTGGGAATTTGATAATTAGTAGAGGCCTATTGGGTGGGATGGAGATGGGGGAGTTGTAGACTCAGTGCTACAGAATTTCAGGGAAATGCGAAATAGATCCAGAGGTATTCTTTTACAAACCACGTAGTGACTAGTTAACAACAATGGATTGCATTCCTTAAAATTGCTAAGAGAACAGATTTTAGGGGCTGGAGAGATGGCTCAGAGGTTAAAGCACAGTCTGCTCTTCCAGAGGATCTGGGTTCAATTCCCAGCACCCACATGGCAGCTCACAACTCTATGTAAATCTCATTCCAGGGGATCCGACACCCTCACACAGACATACATGTAGGCAAAACACCAATGCACATAAAATAAAAATAAATTATAAAAAGAGAATAGGTTTTAAGTGCTCTACACACACACACACACACACACACACACACAGCAGAGTGGGGTAGAAGATGAACTTGTGAAGTAATGTATTAATTACTTCAGTTTGACCATTTCGCAAGTCACATTTCAGAATAGCATGTTGTACATGATAAATGTATATATTTTTGTCAGGGTTTTTAAAACTTTTTTTAGTCTCCTCTATTATTAATGTTATTCACATTGTGTTTGTAATCTACCTAGAATTAAGGTGGTGTGCAGTGTAACATGCATAATAGGAAAATAGAAGAGAAGATAATCTTTTTCTTTTTTTTTTGGTCTTTCAAGACACGGTTTCTCTATGTAACAGCCTTAGCTGTCCTGGAACTCTAGAACAGGCTGGCCTAGAACTCACAGAGATCTGCCTTCCAAGTGCTGGAATTAAACACCTGGTGATAATCATATTTTTAAAATACTTTTTTATATTTTATAATGTTTGGTATATAGAAGCTATGCGGAAGTTATCAAGTACCAAAACAAAATGAGTCCAATAAATGTACCTCCCAATGTTGCCAGTATTGTAGCACCTGCCTGTGAGGGTGCAATCTCTTGTTTTCCCTTAGCCAGAAAGAACCACTGTTGCCAATTGTGTGTTTAGTGTTCCATGTCTTTAAAAAAAATAATAAAGCAGTACACACATTTCTATGTATTCCTAGCTAGTAGGTTACTTTGGAGCCCTGTAAAACTGTTGTATTTCACATGGCCTTTGGAAAAGACTCTTTCATTTACTATTATTTTCCAAGATTAGATGTGGAGTGGAGCAGCCGAGAAGAGGTGTGGGAACTAGAGGGGCGTGGAAAAGGGGCGGGGCAGAGCAGACCAGGTGTGCCTTGAGAAGGACCACAGGACTTTCTGCAATGTTTGCTTGGCGTGAGATGGAAAGTTCTACAAAGTGCCTGCTCCTTTCTTAATACTATATTCTGTAGATATCAATTAGAATGATCAGACCACTTAACAGTCTAGTTGAAGCCCGTCAGTAGTTGAGGGACAGAGGTCAGAGCACACAAGCCGCTCAGGGAAAATGGGGCCATTTTACACCGGAAAATGAGGAAGGCTGTCCGTGAACCGGCATTTTAAGTAAGCAGCAAGCAAACATCCACGGGGGAAAAGCTCTTGGTAACAAAAAATCTTCACGGTCTTGCGGAAGCCGTTCCCTGGCGTTTTCTTGTCCCCGCTCTGTCCCTTTACTAACGGTTGGAGCTGCTGCGGAGACTGAGACAGTGATGGTCTTTCAGAGATGGAAGAGACGGTCCGCGAGCTGATGATCAGCAAGTTTGGCCGAGTGATCGATCTGGAAGCCCTGCAGACGCTTTCTGTGAACACAACACTCGAAGAACTGAAGATCAAAAAACTGCGAAAGGAGCTATCCAATGCAAAGGAGTTAAGGATGTGGGAGGTGAGGGGAAGGGGCCGTCTTCTTTGGCTGTATTTGGGGAGTTATAAAATCCTGGTGAGGCTTAAGTGGCTCCTGCGAACTGTCTGGGCAGCACCCAAGGGCCTGCCTCACATTTTTTCTTTCCTTTCTGTCTGTTTTTCTCCCTCCCTCCCTCCCTCCCTCCCTCCCTCCCTTTGATAGCCCTGGCAATCTTGGAACTCATTCTTTAGACCATGCTGGTTTCAAACTAACAGATCCGCCTGCCTCTGCCTCCTGAGTGCTGGGATTAAAGGAGCCACCACTGTCCAGCCCCTGTCTCACTCTTTACTAGAGTCTTGTCTATCTGAAGAGGCAGCACCAGACCTGGGTTTTAGAGTCTAGGTTGCATATACAACATGTGATGCCTTAAATTGTGTGTATTCTCAGTTTTGGACATGGCACTGCTGTTTTCTGAGAATTCTGTTGCTCTACTTAATAGCGTTGGCCTGCTATTCCAATTTGTACTTGGAAAACACATTGGGCGACTGGAGTTGTAGCTCATTGAGGATAGCCCGGGCAAGGTCCTGGGTTCAATCCCCAGCACAGTTAATAGATTACACTTATACAGTCATCTGGATGGGCATTCCATGGCATCATAGCGCAGCTGCGGGACTTGTAGGAGTCAGTTCTCTGCTCCCACCAAGTGAGTCCTGGTGATGGGATTCAAGTCATTAGGCATGGCAGCAAGTGCTTTACAGTCGTCTTTACAGCCAAACAAGACTCAACGCAGTTGTTTCTGCTTACGTTTTCATTCTGGCTTCGGATATATTTTCATGTACACATCGTGTTCCCTTTGCCTGATTGGTTTTAAATTTAATTTTTTCCCCAGTCTTGGGCGTTAAACCCAAGGCCTGACACATGTTTGGCAGACATTCTGCTGAAGGGCTAGGCCCCTACTGGTGGATTTGATTGAGCGCGAGCTTTATTTCCTCTCCTGTTCATGTCGCCCATGCTCCGCCTTCCTTCCCTGGCAGGAAAAGATTGCTCAGTTGCGGTGGGAACTGATGATGAAGACGAAAGAACACACCCGAAAGCTGCACCAGATGAACGACCTGTGCATCGAGAAGAAGAAACTGGATTCCAGACTGAACACGCTCCAGAACCAGCAGGTGTGTTCCTTTCCAAGTTCCTTTCTGGGTTTGCAGAACCCAGAGTCCTGCACAGCGCTGGCATTTAAACAGACCTTGAGCTCAGACCACTTCCAGGCCATCTCCCCCGGAGACCCACTCAGTGCTGGCCCAGTTGGAGCGGCTTCCCGGGGGGGGGGGGAGGGCTAGCTTTCCCGAATGCTCTGGTGTGCCGTGAGCTCATCTGAGAACTCACGATAGGCTTCGCCTTGATCTTGGAGAGGTAAGGGTATTTAAACATAAACAATGATACCAATGTGCTCCCTGAAATTGGTTGGTGTCAGGATCCATTTTCAGTATGTTTATTTGACTTGACAGGAATCTTGGATTGTAGAATCATACATGTCACCCTATGAAATGCTCGCTAGTTTTTTTTTTTTTGAGTGTTTCAGCTTGTCATTATGCCCATATGGAGCCTAAGAATGTACTTACTACAGAGTGTATGATGGGTAACGCCTATTTAATGTTCACTGAGCTGAGTCTTGTCCTCTGGTAACCCCGCACCTTCTATAGTGTCTGCGAAAAAACATCAGTTGTCTTTCGTAGCCTTCCCTGCTTTCTATTTTCTTTAAGCATCCTGGAAATAATTTAAACCAGGTGTTTTCAAATTTCAGTCCCCTGAGGAACAGCAGCTACATCAGCTGGGACCTTGTTCAAAATGTAAGATGAGATTCCAGGCAGAGAAAACCATAGGCCACAAGGGTTGCGCAGGGGGGGCTGATCTGTTTTCATTGTAAGTGAAGTTTATATAGTCTTATTTGTAAGATTACAGAGAAATCAGAGGTTTTCAGCTAGGGAAGAAGAAAGGCCTGCCCTAAGGTCATATGGGCTTCCACTTTATGCATAGTTCATTGCTATTTTAACATTTTTATTTGCAATATCTATCAAAGGAAGGCTGCTTCTCTGCAGGCAGCCTCCACATAGATTTTAATTGTGTTAGAATTCTTGGCTTTCAGCTGGTGAGAGCTTCCACTAGACTCCAGTGTGATAGGCTCCTCTCCTATCCCAGGTCCTTTAATCTCTCTTTGTGTCTCGCCTCAGTCCCAGTGAGGAGCTCTCCAAGTCGGGAAGGACTGAGAAGATAGCTCAAAGTTCGTCCGAAGCAGGGTTGAATTTTAAAAGTTATCCAAAGGCACACATTTTAAGAGTGACATTTTAGTAGAGAAATAAAAATCCTCTGAAGAGGCAATCACAGTTTAAATGGACTATAAGAGTGGTATTTTTTTTCCCAAACAGGGAAATGCCTTCCAGGGCCCCCGGAAAGCAGACACAGTGGCAAGACGGAAGATCACCGAGCTGGTCCAAACCCAGTCAGATAAGATCTTGGCCTTAAAGGGGGAGATTGCCCTTTTGCGGAAGAAAGGAGGGCTCATTCTCCCACCCATCACATCCACACAAGAGAACGAGATGAAGTCCCTGGATGCTTAAGTGCATGCTCTCCTCATCTCCCACCCAGGAGTTCTGGCGGGGCTCACACAGGGTCTACTTCCCATCTCCCACCATCGTCCACCTTTAGAGTCAGCTGTAGAGAGCGTAGAAAAGGCCCCTGCCATGTGAATTAACAGTAGCTCTCCACTTGAGAAATAACTGATGTATGCCGTGTAATTATAGTTGTGCTAAGACGTTGGATGCTTCCAGCCTAACTTGAGTACGAAGGTAATTGAAGAAAGCAGCTGTTATATACTGTGTCCTCAGCAACATCTGTTTTTCTGGTATTCTGAATATATAGCCATTGGTAAGAAAAACTATTATTCAGCAATCAGTAAGAGACTTCCTTTGCTTTGCCCTTGGATCTTTTGAAAATAAACTGTTTGTGTTAAATAGTCTGTGAAGGGACCTAAGAGAAACAAGGCAAACCATCTTGCCAATAATAACTTAGAGTAAGAAATGCAAATGTGAATGTTGTTACTGTCGACTTCGTCCAGGAGTTATTTGAGGGCTCAAAATTGAGGAAATGCAGACAGATGCAGCAAAACAGCTGGCTTTGGGTTGGCAGAGGTGGCTTCCTGAGTCACCCACTGTTTCTGCAAACTCCTCAATTCTGAGGCTCACATTTTCCAAAATCAGTCAAGGGAGCTTTTCTCTAGGCGCTCTGCGACTCCATCGCCTCTTGCTTTCCTGGGCCCTGTGCCCTCTGTAAGGGTGCGCTTGATCCATTACCAGCTTGGAACCAGATGAGGAAGGCCTGAAATAGATTTTCATCTCTGAGGGACTAACGCTAGCAGCCCCTTTTGACTAGGTATGACATTTTAAACTCAAGAGTGTACTTGCGGTCTCATGAAGGGTAGATTTGAATTTGTGACTGCACCCCTTACAGAATAATCTCCCTGACACTTGCTAGGAGTGACACTTTGGAAGCCTAGGTGTACTGTCTGCACCCATACCATAAACCTCTGCTGGCAGAGGCTGTACCAGAGAGCCTTTCCCAGTTTCTGTACCGCACATCTGTGAGCACAATCACCAGCAACGTAGACAGACACATCTGTGCCTTTGCGCAGAGTCAGGATGTATTGGGAAAAAAAATCACATTTTCACAAGGTGCATCAGTTTTATGGGCTCCAATTCACCAAGTAGTCTCAGTCTTCCTCCCTGGTGGGCTGTTGACATTTGTAGACTTTGATGGTTCCCCAATTTACTAGTATTAGCTCTCAGACCGCAGGTCACATTTCATACAGTAATGCCTACAGCTGACTCCGAAGAAGTTAGAGGCCACGGAGCTCAGGGGGGCTCTCCGACAAGCAGCAAGGGACCTGATACCCATTCAGAGTCATTGCAAGTGGTTAGATACAGAGGCCAGTTGGAAGCCAAGCCACGTGATTTAGTCCGGTATGCTTTCTGGTAACAACTTCGGGTTCTGACCCTAGTACAGCGGTTCAGTTCTCAACCTTTGGGTCATGACCCCTCTGGCAAACCTCCATCTCCAAAGATATTTACATTAAGTTTATAACAGTAGGCTGGGCGATGGTGGCGCACGCCTTTAATCCCAGCACTTGGGAGGCAAAGGCAGGCAGATCATTGTGAGTTCGAGGCCAGCCTGGACTACAAGAGCTAGTTCCAGGACAGGCTCCAAAGCTACAGAGAAACCCTGTCTCGAAAAACCAAAAAAAAAAAAACCCCAAAAAACAAAAAAAAAAACAAAACAACAACAACAACAAAAAAAGTAGCAAAATTTCAGTTAGGAAGTAGCAATGAGAATAATTTTATGGGTGGGGGGGTCACAACATGAGGAGCTGTATTAAAGGGCTGCAGCTTTAGGAAGGTTGAGAACCACTGCCCTGGCAGCAGAAATGCCAGACCTGTGATGCAAGATGCAGGACTAGGTCCAGATGGGCCAATGGCGGCCATCTAGAATGGACTATAGCGGAAGCCTCTAGGCTGCTCTGGGTCTCGATATCCCTTGTCACACTTGCGGGGTTCAGGTGACTGGCCAAAGCCTGCTGACGTCACAGTGTCAGGTGTCCTTTTCGGGGTACTCGGGCGAGAGTTGAGGTATAACCAGGAAGCTCTCGGGCCTGGCTTTTCGGATAGAATCTTAACACCCATGTGTCTACCCACATATTCCCTGTTTACTTCGGGAAGCTGGCAGGTAGTACGGTAGGTAATAGCACTTTCCTTGGAAGGATAAATTGCTTACCAGTCCATTCCTCATGGTTCACGTTGAACATGGTAGTGTCTGCAAACAAGAGATGATGTCATTCTGCCTCTACTGTTGTAAAAGGGGGCAGCTCAGGGCAAGGCCACCCAGAAGCACAATATGGAGTAGCTTGAAGCAACCTGACCTGCACACTCAGCTGTGTGCGCCTTTCTAAATGAAAGCGGACGAGTGCTAACCATAGCATTCAATGCTTTTTACTGTGTAAAAATCTGCCTCAAAACTCAGTTTTAAAAATGTATCATTGCACCCAGAGGTGAGAGGGTTTGTGGGGCTCAAGAATCTGATGGCAGAGCATCGGGTGTCTCTGGTTGTGCTCTGGAAGCCTGGGGAGCTCCGTCCATGTCTGAAGGGACGAGAACAACAAGCCAGCTGTCAGGTGTCGCTTTTACTGGCATTCACCGAGGCCCACTTGACAGTTTAGATCACTAAGAAGTAAAACAAAGTGAGGTTTTTGAAGAAACAAGTTTTCTACCATCTGGCAGGTGAACTGCAGCTCAGACTGGAGCTGGATCAGAAAAAACTGGGAACATCAGCACTGCCCACTATTTTCCTGGAAGGACTTCAATGGCTTCACTACCTGTGATTGAAATCACCTTACTTCCTCTCTTCCAGTATTATCTGCTCCACTCCTATAATTTCCATGTTCTTTACAGTCATCTCAATAAATACTTTGAAAGCACTGCCTTGCAAAAAAAAAAAAAAAAAAAGCTACATTTTAAGGAAGACTCTTGCATTTATGGAAAACGGATGGAAATCTATAGAAGGGCAGGTGCAGTATTTCTTCTGCCCAGCAGATGGTGCACTCATCCCAAACAATCAGACTGAAGGCAGGTCCCTGGGCTAGGATTCTGTTTATCAAATTCTTTGAGCAGAAGCAGAGTTTAATACAACTCTTAATAAGAGTAAAAGTGTCAGGCAACATTCCAATTTCTCATTTTCCTGAAATGTACAATCCTTCCCATACAATGAACAGTTGCGTGAAAACTTGCATTGAAATTTCCAGTTTCCAGTTAATTCCACACATAAAGGTTTTAAGTTTATATGTTTATACACACACACACACACACAGACAGGCACACACCTACCTATGGATGATCTTTTGTGGAACAACACTAAATAAATGTTGGTTTGAAATGAGTCGATTCCTCCAGCATTGAATAGTAACTTTAGAATGTTCATATGTAGCACAGCACTAAACTGAATGGTGTACACACACACACACACACACACACACACACACACACACGCATGCACGCATGCACGCACCTCCCTAAGAAGGATTAGCTTCATTCCTGCAATTGGCAGACACTCACCTCCGGCCCAGGAAGAGAGCAGGAACCTGCTCCGCTTTGCCCGTGTACTCCCTCTTGGAGGAAACAGTTACCAATGCCATTTTACACGAGTCCAAACACAATGTTCATTGTTTAAAAAGACAAAAACATGAAAACCATCTGCTACTGTTTGCAGAGTTTATCACTTGATGGATTAGAGATGTCATGAGCAGTTATTTTCTCCTGGTACTACGAGACAGGACTCTCACCAGCTAAAGAAAGCGCTGACTCACACATGACTAAGCTGAAGGTTACAGAAGACTAAACATTTATTTAGAAGTTACAGTGTTTGTTTTTACAGAGATATGTTGCCACAGATTACTGACTCTGGATGGTCCTTAAGGTTTACGGTGCTGTACACGTCTGGGCCTTTTCTCACGGCATCTTGAGAATGTGTCCTGTGCCACCAAACCCGAGTGGCTTTCCCGTGGCTCTAGTCTGCTGCAGCGTGGCTTTAGCTGGCGCCCTTGTGCTGGCTCTTTGTGAACAGGGCACTTAGGGTCCTTTGGCCAACAGCCTCAGGCAGCGGCAGGCTCCGGGGGCCGTCTGATGCCTGTCAGTCTGTGCTACTCATTCCTACTGGACTTGAGTTGTCTTACTGCTTGTTTCCCTCCTTGTGCCACAAAGGGGAGGATTCCCTACCTCCCCAGAATTATAGAAACACATATACATTTATTTACAAGTGCATAAATATATAAATATGGCTATAATAGAAAAATAAATACCAATTTTCTCTGTCTCTTTGAAAACAACAACAATATATAGTCTTTCTGGGATATTGGCTTCAACCTAAATTGTGGGAGGTGGTGTTTCAAAAGACACGTGAACTGATGGGCTGGGAGAGAGCCGTACCCCAAGTTCCTGTCCTGTGTAGGAAGGGTGCTGGGGACACCAGTCTCCTCCACCCACTTGGCAGGAGGCAAAACTGTCTATTTCTTCAACTGGTACAAGGCCCAAACAGCACCGGGGCCCTGCGGGGAGAAAAAAAGTAGGCAACATTAAAGTCCAGACTGTCCAAACAGTCTTGAGCTAATTCATCTTCATCTGTGGCTGCCACAGTGGTCACCCTGGCCCAGGAAGGAGAAGACCACTTACTAACCACCTATGTTGGGATCAGAGAGTCTAAACACCTTTAGAGTGCTTTAGAGTCTAAAACACGCAGCTTGCGGCCATCGGCTATACGCTTGAGACACAAAGGGAGGTCCAACTCTTTCTAGGTGCAGGCTGTGGTTCTACAATCCAGTCCCCTTGTCTAGCCAAATCTTTTTTTCACGATGATTGGTCTGACTCTGGGAGCTGATGCTTTTAGAATTTTAACGTCCTAGAGATGGTTCAGGATGGACATGGAATGGGCACGCACATCCCAGAAGCTAAGAGACACCAGCTAATCCTCTGAAGTACCAAGTGCCCCCAACCAAGTCCTAGTAGATTGGCTGGAAGTTGGGTACAGAGGGAACCACGGGCGTGGGCGGCCCTGGTAGAACAAGTTCTGTGAAGCACATGGTTCAAGAGTGAGGTGTGTGTGAACATGGCTCCCTGATGGCTGATGAGAGTCGCTCCCCAATTAGACTCAACAGAGCAGGGGTTAGAGAGGCCTCCATGTGACGAGAGGCAGAACCTGCGAATGGTCCTGAACCTGAAATGGAGAGACCAAATAGGCTTCCTCCTTTGGAATGGCAGAATGTCTCTCTTCCCTGCCTTTGAGGATCGCAGCGCAGACAGTGGAATCAGACTGCCTGGCAGCACCCCCCAACACCTCCCCAGGCCCTTAGTAGCAAAGGGAAGCAGCCATTCACCCCAACTCCAAAATGCTTCCTTGAAGACAGCTGTCCTTTTCCTTGAAGCCATTCCTGGCTTATGGGTGACCACATCAGTTTCTCCCTGTTGCCCCTGGCTGACCTGAGTGATAAGGAGGATCCCACGAAACTTCCAGGCCAGGACCCTCGGGTGCCCTCCTCATTGCTGTCTGGTACGTGGTGACAGGTTGCTTCTGGAGGTGACAGCAGTCTTGAGGTTGGAGCAGCTGGTGAGTTGAGTCATCAGGCAATGTGTATAAGAAAGCGCCTTCTTCAGAGCTCGACTTGGGACCTCTGCTTTGTACAAGAGTAGACAGGACAGGTAAGGCAGGGCAGAATGGGCCTGGTCTCTCAGGCTCTGGCTCCTTCCCTCCCATCTAAAGGTGTCGGATCAGGTCAGAGCTGAGAGCACACACCATTCCCCTGTGAACACCAGGAGGTGCCACACTTAATTCAACCAGTGATAGTTTAGTTTTATTGTGGCAGGTGGCAAACATTGTTCAGGGGCCTGCAGGAAAAAATCGGTTATATCTCAAGGGTGTGGGTGAGCCAGTGAGCAACAGGTGCTGAGAAACAGCTGAAGCCCCCAAGCAAGAAGAGAGAAACTGTGCACACAGCACTTGCCCACGAGGTAATAGCTATAAGAAGCACAAATGGCAAACTTGGGGATCCTTGCAAGAGGATTTGCTCCACTCTTGAGTGACAGACTTTGGACATGAGGAGCAAAAGAGAATGGGAGGCTCTGGGGCTTGGGACTAAAAGCAGGGATGGGAAGGGCCTGATTACCTGACAACCTGCTGGCTCTGAGGGTCATATCCACTGCCAACAATGGTCTGCCTAAGTGGGCTGCTGGCTTCTTCCTGCTGCATGAAGGAAAGAAGAAGGAAAGGTCATGCCATGAGTCCAAGGAACTTGCCAGTGCTTGTTGTTGAGTGGGGTGAGCTGTGGCTGACTGTAGGGAGCCCAGCCCAGCAGTCCTGGATGAACAGGGAGAAGGCCCAAGGCGCAGCTCATTGTCCCTCCATATACGCACCTGGGACCCACACTCACGAGCCCATTACCTGTGTAAGCTCTCCTGGGCAGTGCCGCTGAGGTTTCCTGCCTGGGCAGCCCGCTGCAGCCACAGGGCATCCCCTGCTTCCGTGCAGTCGGCTGGCACAGGCCCGTCCGTTGATGCCACTGAGGTAAGGCTGCCCATTGGCTTGATGGCCTGGAAGTCCTCCCAATGGCACCATCGTGTATTGGCAGGAGGAAGACAGGAGGGCACTTCGAGGAAATCCCAGATCTGTTGTATGTTCTGAAGAGCAGAAGACAGAGGTATGCTTAGCCTCCTGGAAAAAGCCCCCCCTCACCGTGTCAGAGGCTGTAGGCAGGGAGATGACTGTCCAAGAGCCTGCCATTGTTTTTTCTGAGACTTCTCATCACCCATGTCTTCCTTTAGGTGAAAAAGATAGAAAGACAATGGGGCAATGGCTTAGGGAGTGATGATGGGTGAAAAGGGTCATTGTTTAATAGGGGAGTCAGCTGAGGCTATTGCTATTTGAAGCAGAAATTAGTGGGCAAGTCAGGTTAGCCCACGAGGAAGGGAAGCTCAAGGCAGCCCCTGCTGGACGGAAGAGCAGAAAATGGGAAGAGGTGGGGGCAGTTCGTGTATGAACCTGTGTTCGAGAAACAGCTTCAGCCATTGGAAAAAGATTGAAGCAGGTAAACACCAAGAGCCAGAGGTGCGTTAGGACACTTGCTCTTGATAAATGTCTGCAAGCCAAGAAGGAAGAAGCCAAGAGGGCTTGCCACTATTCCTGTGGGACCTCGGGGTCACTTGGTAGCTTGAGCCATCAGGGAGGTCCAGCCTGGGAGCTTGTCTGCTCATTGGGCTGAGAGGCCTCCTCTCTTCCCCAGCTCCTTCCCATCTGTGCTGAGGTGCGGTACTCACTCTGCTTAGCCCAGGCCCTCCAGAGGCAGAAGGGGATGAAAGTCACAATGATGAGGACAATGGAGCCCAGAACAACCCCCACAATCAGATAGGGCAGGTCACTGGCACGTGCCACCATGGCCCCAGTGCCCACCGGCCGCTCCATGGTCTCTAGGGGTGGAGGCTGCGGTGGGGGCAGAGTTAAGGGTGGGGGCCGACCAGGTTGACCGGAAATTTTCCGAGCTGCAATTGAAGACAAAACTCACATCAGTATCGATTTCTCTGTCATTTTCTCTACAGCAAATAGAAAAACAGAGCACTCCTCCATTGCATGGATACAGGAAATGGGCCAAGCTCCCAAGATGGGGGTGGCGATAGCCCTTATTTGGATCACATCTGTAACTTATCGTGACTCTGGTACCTAATGTGAAGTGCATTGTTGGGGTGGCCTGAAACATATTCCAGCACATATGTTTGTGAGCCAAGCACTGAGTAGAGTGGACAGGGGTAGTCCTGTTTTCTGAAAGCACAATTAAAATGTGTGAGAGCAGTGAAGGACCTCTGGCAAAAGACCCTTCCCACAGCTTTGCTATTTCTAGGGAGATTAAGGGACATGAAATGCTAGGTATTATTTTGGGTTGCAGAGAAGAAGGACATTTGGGGACATTGCGGAAGAGATGATAACTGGTAAATGCGAATCAAAGAGAACATTAAGCCATATGTTCCTCACTGGGGTTTGCTACTGCAGGTGAACCTGCATGAACTCTGCCACATACTGCTCTCTTCCTTTCTGATGTCACAGCCTCCTGGTCTAGCATCATTCATCCTTTCTTCTGCCTCCGCCAATCCCGGGAGGCCGGCCCAGTTCCTTTTAGCCTGTGTAAGCTCTGTTCCCATGATCCTCCTAAGTCCTAAGGACTCTGGGCCCAGGCGACCTAGTGTCTTTTTGTTTGTTTGTTTGAGACAGGGTTTCCCTTTGTAGCTTTGGAGCCTGTCCTGGAACTCACTCTTGTAAACCAGGCTGACCTCGAACTCACAGAGATCCGCCTGTCTCTGCCTCCCGAGCGCTGGGATTAGAAGCGTGTGCCACCGCCCTGCGACCTACTGTTTTTATCAGACACTTTGAGCATCCCCAAAGAATCAGCCATTGGTAACTTTCCCAGTCCTTTTTTCCCATTCCTATGTGGTCCGTTTCTCTTTTTGCCCTCTCCATTCCAATAGACAGCAGCCACTTGAGCAGTGCTCCAAGTGAAAACCTCAAGCTTTTAAGTACGTTATTATCCCCCAACCCAGCATGCACTTGGCCCAGGTCCTGCCCAAAAGCAATGATGAAAACTGTTCTTTTCACCTTTATTTCAGGGTCCCAGCTCTCTCCCTTCAGCCCACTCATGACCCTTATTACAAAGAAGCCCAACAAGGACCTCTTCTGGCTCACAGTCCCTGCTAACGGTACTAGCTTCTTCTCTGGCATCCTTCAGTGACCGGCTGCTGCTGCTGTCTCTGGCCTTTCCCCTTAGCTGCCCCTTCTCCTCCTATTGGAGCCACTTTTTAGGTTTGACGTGTCCCCCAGGCCACTCCCTCCTCATTCCAGCCTGAAGAGACAGACCCAAGAAGGCCTTATGACGCTGCTTGCTTTCTCTGCGTACTCTGTGTTCAGATTTTGATGTGGGTTTGGGCCGTGTGCACATATGTCCCTCTCTTTGGTGGACATGGCACCGTGGCCACGTGCCCACGCGAGGTGCTAAGCGAGTATTGGTGGGACAGAGAACACTGTTGTCTCGGTCACAACAGAGTGCTGTTTTCTCTGGATTCCTCTGTGATCTTCTGATGATGTCCCTGGCAATACTCGGCTCCATCTCATTTTGAGTATTTAAAAACTGGAATCACTGAGCAAGGCACACATTTTAAGAAGTGCATGTGGGTGTTTAATGTTTCGGTGCAGAAAAGAAGCCTGGGCTTGTAGCTATACGGGACTGTTTGAAGCTGGCTCTACCGTATCTTGGCTGTGTAACTTTGGCCAAGATGGATATATAAAGAGTTTCCTGATATTCAGATCTCCTTCCCATCTTACCAGGCTGCAGTGGAATTAAATAAAGCAATCAACATACATACAAAAACCCAAGAAATACAGCGTTTGTGGAACATTTCCATCTGAAGATGGGTTCTATTCCTAATGAGATCATGGGTCAGTTAATTCTCAAGTCCTTGGAGCCATCATGATGGTAACCTACACATGTCAACACAAAGTACAAACAAATAGGAAGGGTGGCAAGTGATGAGGTCTGGGATACTTGGAAAAATCAGGGTCTTCTTGGAAAGGAATACCAGGGTGGGTGGAAGCAAGACTTTGCTCAACCTCATGGGAATTCCCAAGACAGGAGGGGACCCCGAGAGAATCACCTTTGGTCTCACAGATCATGACGTTGCTGAACTCGCTCTCCCCTCCTTCATTGAAGCACTGCATCTTAATGTCATAGGAGGTCTCCGGCTGCAGGTGGCTGATGGAGTGCCAGTACCTGTCCCCTGGGAAGGAAAGCAAGGGTCACTATGGTTGTTTATTGCCACTGACCAACACTTATGGCATGGCATATGCTTAGCCTTGATCACACAGTCAGACAAAGCTGTTTGTTTAAGCTAGTGCCACTGACCAACACAGGAGGCACAGGAGAATTATCTGGTGACCATCCATGTTTCTGTTTTGATGTAGTCATTAAAAAAGAAGCACACGGAGTCTTTTAACTGGACGGCTCCATGTGCGTCATAAATGACTCAATAACACTGAGCACAGATGAGGTTTTACCAACCCCAGACTCCCCCTTGTCAGTAAAGGACACACTATCAGCACATCTTACCTTCCACCATGTCCTTCTTGTAATCACTGTCATTATCGCTATCTGTGGGTCGGTAGTAGATATAGAAGCCATGGATTGGAGTGTTGTTATTACTGGCTGGGATATACTACATGGAATGGAGAAGAGACATGTTGATAGTGCATCAGAGAAATCATCAAAGCTGTACAATCTCCTCGCCAGGGTTTGAACTTCGTGGGGGCCCCAGCAAACATTCCTGAATAAGTCCCTCGGGCTCTCTGAAGAAGGCTGTAGAGATCGGGCATTATTTTATTTTGCCGATGGGCCCCGGAGTTTTTAGAAGAAATAAATTGCACTTATTCAAAGACTTTGGTTCCTGCTGAGCTCCATGAAAACAGGAAGGCGACACTGGACAAGTGTCAAGTGAAAGGCAGGGGGATGAATGGGATGCAACAGAGAGAGCGAGCCAGGTCACAAGAGACAGCTAACAGCAGCTCCAGCGAGCATCACCCTCCCAGGTCCCCCACGGGGTGGGGGGCGGGGGCGAGCCTTCAGGTGTACCAAATAGAGAGCCAAGCTTGCAGGCAAGTAAGAGGAAGACCATTCTCATGGTGTTGGTGGCCAGGCCACTTACCATCCACTTGAGCATAATGGTGGTCTCATTGACTGCATCCGTGAAGGTGATGTAAGGGCCTGCCACGGGCCTCTCATACACACGGCCACTGTATCCTGACACCACGTAGGGCCGGGAGGGAGCACTAGGTTCACTCTCCCCTAGCATGTTCAAGGCACGGACTCGGAACTTGTAGGAAATGCCTGTGAGAGAAACCCTCCCTGAGTTCGGGAAATACAGTTGATTCCCCCACTGCCCACCGAGGCCTAGCCCAGGGAGATCTGGTCAGCTCTTCCCCAAAGAGGTCTACACAGGGCCCATAAGAATGTGCATCCTCCTCAAGTCACACAGGAAGTGACTCTGGCCTCTTCTGTGGAGAGAGGAAGGAGGAGGGGCTGAGGCAGAACCACAGATCCCATACCCGTGAGTACTAGTAGATGAAGGGAGAGACCCTTCATTGTTCCTCCTCCTCCGTGTGGTACCAGGGCAGAGAGGACCAGGAAGAGAGACACCAGGCCCCTACCTTTCTCCAGGCCTGTGATCTCCACAGACAGCCTCGAGGGAGGGATGGCACTGGTGGCCAGTATCCAATCTCCCACTTTTTTTAGCTTCTTGTACTCCACACGGAAAGACTGGATGGGGAAACCTCCATTGCCGCGGGGAATCCATGTCACATACACGGAGGTCTCTGAGGCCATGGAGATGGTGGGTCTGTCTGGAGCTTCTGGGGCTGGGACGGCCATGCACAGAGGAAAGATGCAGGAAGACAGAGACACCATGGGATGATGCTCCGGGCTGACTAGACCCAGCCTGGCCCCGACAGGGCCTGTTCATTCTCCCAGCCCTCTGCCTGCTGTTGTTTGTTTCGCATCCCTCCGTGTGGGAGAAGGCCCAGAGCTAACCCTTCTTCTACTCTTCTCCAAAAACAGAGAACTGCAGCCCTCTGAACCCACAGACTCAGTAATTCTAGTATTTTAACCCAAGGATTCCAAGCTGTAATTTTTGTTTTTCACTGTGGTTACTAAGGAGATGCTAAGAATATGTCACCAGACTCCTGGGCTACAGAACCCTAACCTCATTCAGCCTGCAGCAACATGCCTCTGTGAAAGTTTGTCCCCATTACTCATAGCTTGCCCCCAACTGCTGCTGGGCTTACGGGAGAGGCGGCCATGGTCAGGCTGGCTGCTGCTCTGGGGGCTGGTACCAGGGTCATCTCTCTGGATCTGCTGCTCCTTGCTGGCCACGATCTCAGGTTTGGGCCGCCGTCCTGGGAGGGAAGGGATTAAGAACAGCAAGTGAGAGAGTATATGAGTCCTCCCTTATCAAAATCTCTTCTTGCCTAAAAAAATCTACCAAGGGCCATGATGAGATGATACAAATATGATTTGAGAGTATTGAAAGTGTGGTGTAATCCCTAGCTTCGGCCAACTCAACTATGGTGTTGCTATTGACCCCTGTGCTTGGGAGAGATGGCGGGATGCCAGAGAGGTGGCTCATTCCTTACGTGAAGAAAAGTAAGCACTTTAGCCCAGGCATATAAGTCCACAGAAGCAGCCACTGGAGAAGGATACAGCTGCAGATGAAGAGCTGTACAAAGTCAACAGGATTTTGCACCTGGGCCTCCTATAACTTGCCCTGGCCTTTGGAACTCTGAGCTGGGCACGTTTGACTTTACCTGTTCGGAAGGTGACCATGGCCATCTGGCCCTCTCCAGCACAGTTGTAGGCCGCCATCTCCACTTCATATAAACTTCCAGGATCAAGACCAGTAAGGGTGAGGTGATGCTGACTGGCTGGAATGCCAGAGATGGTCCAGTCATCAGAGGCGTTTGTGACCTGCTGAAGAAGGTGACTGGGGTAAGGGCTAGCCTCTCCTCTAGTGTCCAGGAGGGCTTCAGCCTGAACTCACATGGGCAGGAAGAGGGCATGGACCGTGGGCCAAGTTGGGAGCAGGTGGAACTGTAGGTCCCGACTCCTGGTCTCTCAGGTAATAATCCCATGAGGGAAGCTCGCAAGGATAGCTAGAAAGCCAAGCTCAAACTGCTGGGAACTGCGCCTAAGGCCACCCCTCCCCCAATCTCCGGCAACCCCCTCCTCTAAGGCTCTCTCTGTTTGCATCCTCAGTCAAACACAGGGCCTTCCGTCCAGATAAAGAGGGACACAGCAGAGAATGATGACCAAAGCTGTATCAGTGGGACGAGCACCAGAGTGGTCTAGCCGTGAGGGCACTACCTCAGCCGTCCTCAAGTCTCAGCAATCCGTCTTCATTCTGCTCTCATATCACAGGCAAGGGGCCTAAGCCGAGAGAGCTGAGGAATTTGTTCAAGGCTGCAGAGCTAGTGAGCACAGACACCCTCACTTGAGTCCAAATGGCATGCTACCTGTTCTACCATGAGGAGTCTGGGAGTAGAAAACTCCAAGTTCTGACTTAATAACCACAACCGGACTCCCTCACTCCTCAGCCCTGAGCCGTTCATTTCTAAAACAAGGCAAATACGACGTCTTGAGGAATTCTGAGGCCAAATTAGATGACGTGGCACGGGTGAGGTCCCCAACAAATAAACACCTAGCTTGTTTGTCTCCTCCCTTTCTGTATGTGTCACCCTCTGAGATTTCTCAACTTAATTCCTTCTGCTCCTGCTCTCCACCCATACTTTTGAAGCTTAAAAACAAGGTTCATGTTAAGGATTATAAATGAATTTCTAATAAAAATTATGACAGGGTTCCAAGCACTCCAAAGGCAACGGCAAGAGATAATTTCATACAGCTCTCCATCTTTTAAAGAAGGGCCAGCTCCATGTATCCCAGAAAGCCTTCCAGAATGGAAAGCTGGGGTTTGATGAGGAAAGCAAGCAGCTGGTGGCGAAAGCTCTCATCCCTAAGCAGAGTATTCCAGAGTAGAACAAAACCTCCCATTCAAGGCAAGGGGATGGTCTGAGTTCATTAACATTGGACTTCCAGGATTTGTTCCAAGGGGAAAGGTTTTCACAAACTGAGAATCCCCAGCGGTGCTAGAAACCCAAACACAGTAGCCCATGTCTACAGTGGACTAGGAGATGAAACTTGTTTCACGGATATGAAAATCAGAGGACAAATTTCCAACGTCCTGCAGAAGACAGGGCATGAAAAACACACAACCCAACTCTGACTTCTGATCCCAACATCCTCTCTCGGGTGATGACCATTAAGCTATATGACTACCACAAGCAAGAACGGCTTTCAAGACATACTTTCCCCTTGGCAAGTCCACCTAAAAGCTCAAACTGTTCCACAGGGCAGTGCCTAATGGAAGCCAGACTCGGCAGGGGCCCTGTCTTAACTGCCACTTCCCTGCACCCCCTCCTCCTTCTGCCCTCCCAGAACTGGCCTCATACTTCCACTGGGACCCAGACATGAAAATAAAAAAGGCGAGGGTAATTAGTCACTGTCACACACACTGGGAGGGTGTACGCAGCATCGGCCTGGCATTTCCGGATTACCCCAGTGCGATGCCGCCTGCCTGCCTGTTGTGGGAGGTAGCTTCAGGGCCACCTATTGGCCTGAAAAATATTATTCTTATTCTCACGCTGGCTTTTGTCTCTTGGGTACCATGCTTGGCCTTCTCTGATTTTGGCCTACAACTCACAGGGAGGTGTCTGATTACACAGGAAAATAAAGATGGCGCCGAGCCCTGTCCTGGAACACAAGCTAAACAAGGCTGTTACTTTCCATAAATTCCTTCACACCTTCTGCTGTTCCTAGGAGTGGGGCGGAGGTGGGGATGGTGACGCCTCCTATGCCTACCGGGGAAACTACATGGCAGAACATAGTGTTGCTCTGTCTTAGGAATTTTTCTGACCACCTAAGGTCTCTGGCTCTGGCTCCCAGGTCCTCGGGGAGGGTAAGACAAAGAAAGGGACAGACTATGAGAGGCCAGCAGTGTTTGCAGTGGGGACCTGGTTTGCAGGGTCGAAACACTCCACCATGGAAGGGTGGTCTTGCTTTCCTGTTTGCTTTTGGAATAGGAAAAAGCAGGAAAACATTTTCAGTTCCATTTCACATTCCCAGATTTTCTTCCAAGTACACAAACCATTTTTTTACAAGCAATAAATAAATAAATAGAATTCTAAATGAATATAAACTCCATATTTAGAATAGGATGCTGGTGCTAGAAATTTTTTAATACATTTAAAAACCAGCACTTTTCTACTATCTGATGGGATTAGAAAGAAACAGCACAAAGTTGTGGTGGGCAGAAATGCTGTTTGATGAGGAATTTTATCTCATCTTCCTTCCACAGCTTTGAAGGCCAGTGGCAGCCTGTCCACCTCATCACAGTGCCCAAGACCATGGGACCAGCAGCTCTGTCTCTGCAGCCCCTCGCAATCTAAAAGGCTCTCCCTGACCCTTCTACAATAGCCCCTGGACAGATTCCCTTTGCTGAGAGAAATAGCTAAGGTCTCAATATGGCTCTACTGCCTATCGGTTAAACTGGAGCTACCACAGTATCTGAGAACTAGAGAGCATTTCACAGCCTACTTTGCTTCCTAATATTTGTTTTTCCCGGCCGGTCAGACCATTTGCCCTGCTAAATTCCCCACAGGGATGTTTTGAAAAGAGCTTGCTTTGGTTGGAAAACAAATTGAAAGAGCATCACAAAATATGATGGGGGTAAGTGGGGAGGATGGTGATGGTAATGGGAGGGAGTTAGTTATCGCTGGACTTTGAGTACACAAAGCTTACTCCATGCAGGCAGAGGCTCTGTGTGGGCCTCTGAGCCACCACCTGTCTGTATTGCCATTATCATTACAAGAGGGAGTATTTGAGAAGACAGAAGGACACAGTTGTGGTGCCTACTGGGGCCTGACTTCAGGTCAGGAGACAGAGAGACTCACTTCGGCCTCACTAAGAGGAGGCTCACAGGGAGAGGGTGGTACAGCGCCAGGGTCATACCTTACGATGTTTCACCATGTAGTACAGGATGGGTGCTTGGCTGCTGCCCTCATGCCGAGGTCGCCAGATCAGCTCATAGGAATCAGTCTTGGAGGTTCGGGGTGAGCTGAGGATGACGGGGGCCTCTGCAGGGGCGACTTGCTCCTCTCCCAGGCACTTCAGGGAAGTCGGTTGTACTGATGTGGGAGGCTTAACAAGCCCTAGTTGCTCCCGCAGCATCTGGTCAGGTCTGCTGGGTCTGGAGGGCAGCATGGGAGGTGTGGCAGCAACCGGCTTAGCATCTCTCCCGGGTCTCAGGGTCGTGTCTGAGGACCAAGCAGGAAAGAGAAGGGAAGGAGGAAGGTGTTAGTGGCCCTGATCACCTGCCAGGGAGAAAACAGAAGAAAATCAGAGAAGACCTAAGACCCCATCAGCCCACCTGTGACACACAACCAGGCTCTGCAGAAGAGAAGGCTGGTGCCCTTGTCCTGCCAGAAGGAAAAGGATGCGTGTCCACTTGAAGGCAGAAAACAGGCAGCATCTGTGTAACCTGTTGCTTGTGTCTTCAGGATGTGTATATTTAATTTTTATTGCATTTTATTGTGTGTGTGTGTGTGTATGCGCGCACGCTCATACACACACACACACACACACACACACACACACACACACGCCAGAGTGAATATGGTGGTCAGAGGATAACTTTGGGGAGGTGGCTGTCCATGTGGGTGGGTCCTGGGGCTTGAACTCAGGTCTTCAGGCTTGGCAGGAAGCGCCTTTACCTGCTGAGCCATCTCATTGGCGCGGATGTGATACCTTAAATGTCAAATATCCCCTACAGGTTCATGTGTTAAAAGATTGGTTCCCAGCTGACAGTGCCATTTTGGGGGAGTTGGGGCCTCTCTGGAGGAAGTAGGTCACTGTGGCGTATTTCTGAAGGTTGTCCCTCCCCCCAGTCCCTTCCTCTCTGTTTACTATCTGCCATACTGTTTCTGTCACAGAAACTGACATGAAGTTCTTCCTCACTCGGCTCCCAGACTCAGCAGAGCTGAGAGCTCTGCACTAAAACCTCTGAAACCGTGAACCAAAACAAAAGATTCCTGCCCTCTGAGCTGCTTTCTCCCTCGATGCTATTTTGTCTGCTGCAGTGCTGGAAAAAGCGATGAGCACAGAAAGTTGGCACCAGAGAAGTGGGATTGGGGTTGCAGCTAAATCTGCCTTGTGGTTCTTGTGCTTTTCGGTGCTGATTTACAGGAGGGATCTGTAGCACGGATATGAGTGCTAAGAAAGCTCTAGGGCGCTGTCCGCACAACTTAACGGGCTTCTGGTGGAGCCCAGAAAAGCAGGATGCTGATGGGGATGACAGGAGAGACTGTGCTTAAGATAGAACAAGACAGACGTAAGACAGACTTAAGAACTTAAGATAGATAGGAAAGATAGAACGAGAACACAGTGGCAAAGACTTCTCCGAAAGCTAAGTTTGAAAGGAACAGACTAATTAGAGGAAATTACAAGGGGGTCAGTATCCAGGTTATGGCATGCTTATTGCTAGTTGATTTTACAAGGCCTATAGCAAGAGTTAGGGAAAAAAAGGACCGCAAAACCCATTTGAAAAACACACATTTGGCCATGGAGGTGGTTAAAGGCATCAGAGCCATTAGGAGGAAGCCACATACTTTGTACCAAGATGGTACAAAAGGCATCTTGAGAGCATGTCAAGAAATGGCTTTACCCCACAAGCAGCCTCAAGCGTGTAAAGGTTTTAAATCATTTGACAGACTTTGCTTTGAGAGGAGAACTCTCTGGGACAACCTGCTCACACGGGGTCACTTTGGGCAGTGTTTCTCCTTCATCCAGCCATTCAGGCATCCATTGACCACTGTGTTGTAGCTGGGTTACAGAAGGAATAGGTTGTTACCTGAGCAAACAGAAGGCCTTAGTGCCATCCACAAGGCACGAGTTGTATAGACATGCAGAGGGCAAGGGTTGTGAGGTCACAGAAACTTCCTCCGAAGAGGAAGGCCCGAGAGACCGGCCAGTGCAGAACAAAATCACAATCCCTGCGGGGAGCCCTTGAGACATTCGACTGTGGGCTACAACAGAGCTCCAAGAAAGTGAGAGATACCCTCAAACGTGGAATGCTTGCCAAGGAAAGCAACAGGAATGCAAGGCGCTAACCCAAGAGAGAGAGGCCAGGTGGGCTGCAAATGCCCAAGCCTGCTGAGGCCCACATCCATGCTGCCTAGTTACTGGATACAGAGTTATGGGACTTAAGGCTCATCCTGTTGGGTTTTGGCTTTGCTTTGTTTCCATCTCTCCTTTCTATGCCACTCCATCTTTTTGAAACGACTGTGTTTAATCTGTGCTGCTGTGCACGGAAAGCATAATGCTAGTCTATTCTGTAGCTCACAGCAGAGAGCTTGTCTTGAGTCTCAGAAGAAACTTTGAACTCGAACTTTTTTTTAAGATTTATTTTTTTTTATTTGTGTGTATGCATCTGTATGAGTTTATGTGTACTATGTGAGTGCAAAAGCCTTTGGGGACCAGAAAAGGGAGCCAGAGCCCCTGAACTAGAGTTACAGGGAGTGGTGAGCTACTTGACATTGGTTCTGGGAACTGAACTTGGGTCCTCCAGTTGACAGAGGGCAGACTTGTGATGGTTAATCTTGACTGTCAGCTTGGCTTGGTTGAGAAACACATGGGAGGTTAGGAAAGCACACCTTTGGGGCTAGAGATTTAAGGTGTTTCCTGAGAGGATTAACCAAAGGGAAAGACCCACCTCTAACACAGGAACTGCCATCTTTTTCTTTTGTTTGTTTTGTTTTGTTTTTTGGTTTTTAGAGACAGGGTTTCTCTGTAGCTTTGGGGCCTGTCCTGGAACTAGCTCTTGTGGACCAGGCTGGCCTCGAACTCACAGAGATCCACCCGCCTCTGCCTCCCAAGTGCTGGGATTAAAGGCATGCGCCACCACCCGGCAGGAACTGCCATCTTATAGGCCGAGGGCCCAGTGGAATAAAATGGAGAAGAAAAAGCCAGTTAGTGTAGCAGGATTCTTTCAGTGTCTCCCGAATGTGAGTGGCTCTGCCCCACCATACCCTCCTTGCCATGAGGGACTGAAACCATGAGCCAAAAACCCAACAACCCTTTCCTCCTTCAAAGCTGTTCCCCTAGGGCATCTGTTACAGTGATGAACAAGCAGGACACACGAATTATCCCATTTTACTCTGGAAGGCACGGGGACCTTAGTTCTCTTTGCCACGCTGGGCTGGGAACATGTCCTTTCACCATGAAACTTTAACACTAGCACACAATGGCAATCTTCTCCTTCTCCACTGAGGTAACTGGAGTCACGAACTCAATTGGGAATGCTCTCTGAGACTCTAGAAGCCAAGAACAGCACGGCAACAATTCCGTCTGCAGACTTTCCCAGCCTTGGTCTCAACCCCACTTGACGCCACCCCCATGGGATATTGGGAGCTGATAATGATCACACACACACACACACACACACACACACACACACACACACACACATACACATACACATACACATAGAGTCATCCAGTGTAGTCTTCTCTCAAACTCTATCCCTGGTTTCACCTACTTTACAGGAAGCGCTTTCAGTAGAGGGTGTCTTTCTCATGTGCTGCATTCCCTCACGATAGGTGCCCCACCAGTACAAGGGACAACTGAAGAGACTCAAGCTAAAAAGGAAGGACCTACTTGCCCTTGTTTTAAAGTCCTGCTTTTTAAGCTTGAGTCTGCACAGTCACGGAAGCCCACAGACTTGGAAAGCTAATTCACTTTTGAAATTCCAACCAAAGAGGTCGTATTCACAAATGGAAATTGGCACACTTGATTTATTAATAAGGGAGTGTGGTTTTGATCTTGCAGCTGAAAGTCACTAAGGTGGATTGTACTTGAGGAAAGGGCTGTAGGCCTGCTCAGCTGGAGTTCCTGACCTCTGGGCTGCTTACACTCACCTGGCCGTGAAGTTCTCAGTTGGACCACAGCGTGGGCACTGCCCACTTCATTCTCAGCCATGCACTGGTACACGCCTTCGTCCTCAGGCCCGACACTGACCACACGCAGGGCTCTGCGAGACAGCCGGAGGCGCTGGCTGGAGGTGAGAGGCACGGCATTCCTCAGCCATAGCACAGAGGGCGGGGGGTTTCCACGAACCTCACAGGTGAGCTTTGCACTCTGGCCCCATGGGATGACCAGCTGGGACAGCTCCACAGTGACCTCAGGGGGTTCTGTGGAAAAAACAAAGCAGAATGTGGAGGGTTGCATTTTTCCCACCCCCAGGATTACAAAGCCTGGAATGAGACACTGCCTTTGAGTGGCTTTTTTTTCTCCTTGGCTGTGGAACTCTTCCTATGAGAGGAGTGTGTGTGTGTGTTGTGTGTGTCTATGGGGGGTAATGTGTCTAGGTGACTAAAGAGCACACCAGGATCCAGGGCCCTAGCCCTGACATCTAAGAACCTCTGTCTTTCCAATGTGCTTCCCCACTATGGCCTTTTACAATGTAACCCTCCCTGAGCAAGGTTATATGCTTCCAGAATGACCAGCAATGTCAGAGGGGAAGATTAAAGAGGAGGAATCCATGGGGATGCTCACCAAAGACCTGGACATTGTAGAGGATAACAGCGACACCCGGTTCCCCAACTCCGTTGTTAGCCATACAGCGATAGGTGCCTGAGTCCTCTTCGCTGGTAGTGTCAATAAGCAGGTTGCTCAGCAGGAAGCGAGTCTTGTTGTAGCCGGCAATGCTGGACCCATCCTTGGCCCATGTGACTTGAGGTGGCGGGATCCCACTGGCCACACATTCCAGTATGAGACTCTGGCCTTTGGTGACAATGACAGTCTGGGCTTCCAGCGGGTAAATGATGCGGGCAGCCTCAGCAGTGGACCCTGGAGAGGGAAGAAGGAAAAGGACACACACATGAACATCCCCTATCCTGCTTCTGATGACCCAGCCTCAGAAGGGTTCCAGAGAGTAAGGGCTTGAGATGAAACAACCCCTCTGAGGCTCACAACATAGCTAAAGCAATGCCACTTGCCAAGGGTGAGGTTTTTCTCCTATAGAGAACATAACTTAAGCTCTTAACTAGAGGCGCTTACAGAGGCACAGGGTGCAAAGAGGAAAACTGAACACCACAGGCAGTACTTCCTGCTTGGCTTCAGGCAGTGAACCCTGAGTCTGACGAAGTGAGAGACGGAGATCTGCTAGGCCCCACCTAGACTTCAGCATCCAAGTTGGTGTGTTTCTTACAGGATGAGCAACCCACTCAGCTGAGCAGGAACCGCTGTTTAAAGTCATACATTTTTTTACACTGCAAGGTCCCCAAACATAAAACGGCTCGATAGAGAGGGCAGCCATCTTTCTCAGTGTTGGGGGAAATGCGCACAGGATGGCTGAAAGGCAGTTGCTCCCCAGTGTGCTGCTGTCCTGGGGGGTGGTCCCTACAGAGCCTGCCCCATGAGCCAGCCAGGCCAACCAGTGGCAGCTCCGGGTTTTGAAAACCCAGAAAAACACAGTTTTGAAGACTCTTTTTCTCCATAGAAAGAGGATGAAAAAGTTTTAGCTCCATTAACTTTGGGAGAAAATCCCCTCTGGTGCCCCGCACTAGCTCACTGAGTACTTGGGAAACCTTAAGAGGCTGCCCAGAAGTGAGAGTGTTCACACGTAAAAGGAGGAGCCTGTGGGGCCTCCTTAGATTTTCAGCAGAGGGACACCTGGGCACACGTTAGGAGCAGAAGGCAGGCCCAGAGGCCATCCACAAGGTTGTGGCTTGCATGAAGACACTGTGTTCTCCCTTGCAAAGTAACATGGTGCTTTCTACAGCAATGAGCTACGCTGGTGAGCAAGGCTGGGTTGCTGCTACCCCTCTCTACATCTAGGCTCACCGACCCTGAACTTGGTTTGTGATATCCCCAGATCCTCCTGTCCCCTTTCAGCTTCGCTGGCCCTTATCCACAATACCCCACCATTGACAAGAGCGGTTGGTCCTTACTGCGCACGCGCAGCCTGTCGCTGGAGCCGGAGGTTTTCACTTCCTGCGTCACTGGGTTGTAAGCGGCACACTTGTACATGCCCTCATCCTCCTGGCTGGCGTTGACGATTTGGAGATTCCCTGACGGCATGATCAGGTAGTTGTCTGTGGAGAGGTTAAGGGAGAAGGAAGATGAGGTGGGTTTGGGCACAGAATCTTACAGTCTGAAAGTCCCCTCGAGTTAAGGGGTCCCAGAGAGAATAAAGCCTGAAATGGTGCTCTCCACATAAAACTTGGTACCATGTCGTGTGTGCCAGCACACGAAACTAACTAGCCTACAGACTCCTGAACTGCTTGGCTGAATGCCCTTGATTAGCACTCGTCTATGAGGCTCGTCCTATAAGGGAGCTGGGGGAGGGTAGAAAGGATGCAGGGCTCAGCATCAACCTGGGCTTCCGCTCTGAATCTGCGGACAACAGCGTGATCATGAGGCGTTCATCCACACGTAGGTCCGCTGAGAAAGAGGCAGAATGTAATGCGGCAGTGGCGGGGCGTGTCTTTAATCCCAGCACCCTGGGAAGCAGAGGCAGGCGGATCTCCGAGTTCAAGGCTAGCCAGGGATACACAGAGAAACCCTGTCTCAAAGGAAGAAAAAAAAAAAGCAGAAAGTATGCTGCTAAAATTGTATTGAGTCTCATGCGGCAGAAATGGGGAAAAGATGAGTTTATGGAATCGACTTTAGCACTTCTTGCCCATCTCTGTCACAGCCACCACTGAGCCACCTCACGATGCATTTCTTCTACTGGAGAGGAATTCCAACCCTGAGCCGTTGCCCTCCCTGTGCTGCTGATCCTGGGCTTCACCGGCCTGGCAGGCTCTGGGTGCTGTAGGTGAGGCCTGAAGCATGTGTTCAAGTTTGTTAGGCAGGAAGCAGACTCACAACTTCTGGACAGCCCAGCGACAGGTGGCCCCCAGTTTCCTGGTAGGCAGAGCTCTCTGCCAGGCTTCCTGGCCATCAGTCAGCTCTGAGCTTGGTCCTGGTGAGCTTGGTCCTCCTGGGAGCCATGGTGTCACCAAGCTTGGTGCCTGCCTGCTGCTGGGCCACCCAGGTGTGAGCTGCTTAGGCAAATGCCAGATGGAATGAATCTTGCCCAGGACTGCTGCCAAGCCTCTGCCAGGGAACAGGGATTAGAACTGCCATCGTCTCTTCTCTCTTCTCCATTATTTCTGAGTGGTTGGATCAGGGTGCTTACATTTCAAAAGCAGTGATTTTCTTTTCTGAGTTTCTATTTTCCTCCTAAGAGATCTATCATAAGCATAAACTCCTTTTGTAAGCAAAGAAATTCTATAATATGAAAGATGTGCATTTTGAGCTACAAGGTCAGGGCAAGTTAGGTCAACTTGGCCTTACATGTAAGTTTGTTGTGGAGGAGGTTGACTTAATTTTAATGGACATACTCCTCCCTGTTGGCACTGTGGACCAAACTGTGGCCTCCCCTAGGTTAGCCATCCTGTCCACTGTGGTCTGAGCAGAAAGCTGTGAGAGCTGAGATTATCCTGGTGCCCAGGAAATGGGGGCAGCTGTGAGAGCCCACCAAAGACCATGTGGGGGAAGATTCCCTCCCACCAGGGAACACTGAAGATCTGAGGACTCTGGGCTTGTCGGGCAGCTTTTCTCTCCATGCCTGGTGCCAGGGCCTTGAACAGACAGCATCTGGAACCAGCCATGTGCTAAGTGCCTGATCAAATGGCAACAGCTTGCCAATGCCTTCCAGGGCCCCACAAGATGAGCTAAAGTCTGCAAGACAGGACAGAGTAACTCCATCACGGAAACTGTCCCCTTGGCATCTTTTAGAGCCAAATATTAGAGTAGAGGACAGCTGGCTAGCCTGAGATTGGGGCTGTCAACATGATCATGGGGACTCAGGGAGGAAGCAACAGCAGACACAGATGAAAGCAATCAGAAGTCAGGGATCCTGGGCTTCGTCTTGGAGTTCTTGCCTGTTCCTTACCTCTAGAGGCCTCCAGCCACTCCTGTTTGACGCTGTAGCGGACCTGGGCTTTCGGGTGACTCTCAGGCAGGTGGCAGGCAATGACAGCTGTGTTCCCCTCGTCCACTTCAATCACATGCTGCACATCTAACTTAAAGTCCTGGAGATCTGCGGAGAGGAAGGGAGGGTCCAGGTAGGTCTGGGCAGAGAACGTCAGCGCTGTCAGTCACAATACGCTCTTCAGGATCCACTCTGGGCCCTAAGAGAATGATGAGACGCTTCCTGGCTTCTAGTGGTATAGAGAGGTTTATAAACATGGAACGCACAGTCTCATCACTGTATGGAGTGATACGTGGGGTGTCTATAAACGTAAGTTTGGGGATGCACGGAGAATCTGGCCAGAAGGTGACCAGAACAGTTTCTTCTGCAATACTGAACCCTAAGGGTGAGCTGGTCCTACTCAGCTGTCCTGGATATGAAAAGAAATGTTGATGTTTTCCTTCAGTTCCATCAAGAACAGCCTCCCAGGTTCTCACACATTCACAGTGAAAAGTGACTCCGTCACCAACCATGGTCATAGCCAAGATGCTGCTGCCCAAGGTCCACAGTCTCTAAGGACTAATATGCTCTGATAGGGGATGGGTGGGACTCGGTGGATGTCCTGATGATACTCCTAAGTGACAAGGGGTCTCTCTGGACACTAGGACACCCCAGGTCGCACCCCAATGTGGAATCTGAGAGGAACTAAGGGT
This sequence comes from Ondatra zibethicus, assembly GCA_004026605.1. Lineage (NCBI taxonomy): Eukaryota > Metazoa > Chordata > Mammalia > Rodentia > Cricetidae > Ondatra > Ondatra zibethicus. The sequence goes on from PVIU01002880.1 coordinate 150,429, forward strand.
CCTGACACAAGGCTTCAGTGTTCTCTGGTGTCCCACAGCTGTTTCTTCTTTGTAAGCTTTGGGTGAGGACTGGGAAAGAATGGATACCCATCTGGAGCAAGAGCAGCATGTTTCTCAAACAATTCATGTGTCTAAGAAATAAATCTCTTTGCATGGGCCGAATCACCGATGCTGTTGAAAAGCTGGTCGTTTCTACCATAAAGCCACATTCTGAACAGGAAGCTGGGTTTTCAGGATTGTAGCCGGATCTATCTTAAGAAAAGGAGTAAAGCTAATAGAACACAAAGAAAGGGCTAAAATATTTTACCCAGACCCTCATTTCGGTGTGGTACCATGGAAGCCGTGGAAAGCCACTCTCATAGTGCAGACCATCCCAAATTCTGCTCCATCTCTCAGCCCTGGATGTCCTGAAGTTTCACTGCAAGACTCGACCTGCTTGCTTTGTTGTTTCCAACGTGCCACTCAGAAAGGCAAGCAGAGTAGGAAGAAATAAAACCTTACAAAACATGGGAAATAACTGCTGCAAATAAACTATAGCCACCACAGGGCGCCCTGGTGACCAAGTGACTGGCAAGGTCAAGAAGGCTGCCACTTAATAGAACTTTCTAGAAGTTGCCAGTCAGGCCACAGTAGAGAAGAAAGACCTCTGGTTTTTGTTTGTTTTTTGCTGTTGTTTATGAAAAGATCATTGTCCATTTCTTTTCAGTGTTAAAGCATTCACTCTCTAAGGACAGGGGTCATAACTTGATCATATATGTCCTCTGAGCCTAACTTGGGTCTTTGCCATATTTACAGTTGACAGTCATAGGAACCAAGCTTCACAAGGTAGATGACCATTTACAAGACCGATGAACCCAAATTGTCTCACGAAGCTTGGTTTACATCATGAGCCTAAGGTCCTAACACAAATGTTTCTTGAGCATTTTCAGTGTGGTTAAGGGCAGTTATTTTAGAAAAAGAATGTCTGGTACCCAGGAGGTCAGAAGAGGGTGTCCAATCCCCTTGAATTGTAGTTACAGACAGTTGTGAGTTGCTATGCAGGGGCTGAGAATTGAACCTGGGTCCTCTGGAAGAGCAACCAAAGCTCTTAACTGCTGAGCCATCTTAAGTCCTTAACCCCATGTGAACAAAGGAGCCTACATTTTCATTTTGCACTGGGGCCTGCACATTATGTAGCCGTGACTTGGCTGAGCCTCTTGGTTAGGATGATGAATGAGTTTCCATCTGAACACTGGTAAGCTACTCCTTTAAAAGCATTTCACTGAAAATATGTAAAGGCCCTGATCCTCCTTCAGGGTAGAGAGTCTTGTACCTGCCAAGTCAGGAAGCAGCGCTATGAGCAACTGCGTATTGGGAGCGTTTGGAAAATTCCCTAGGCACTAAGAAACACTCTCCTCCACGGTCTAATAAATCTAAAGCTACCCCACCAAGTGTTGTTTTTCCCCTTCGTCCTTTCTTTACATCATCCCAGGGAAAATTGCCTGGAGCAAGAATATACTTAAACCTTGCAGATCATTTTGCAAGCAAGAGGTAAGCAACTGAAAGGAGTTTGGCACCAGAAAGCCATCTCCATCATAATGGCCCCAGGCTCATCCAGGCACGGATGCTCCCCCAGGCACCCACCTCGGCAACCCAATGTGAGAGCACTGGGGCCTCCTTAAGCCCCTCTTGGCTCTCACTACACCCTCTGACAGTTTCTGCTAGAGCAGAAACAGAAGGCTGTGCACTCAGGGCGGCATGAAGCTGGGCACCGGTCAGCCAGGCGGCCTAACTCTCCCTTTGTTCTGATGCCAACATGTGCATAACAGCCCGTGTGGGCAGGGCCCTGGACACCCCATCTGGGTACCCCACTCCTCACAAGGGCTGACTGGCAAGCAAGGTTTCTTGGCTTCCAAACAAATAAGCAGCACTTTGGTCTTTGCTGCTGCCCCCTCCTTGTGCCTTCTAAGCTTAAGTCTTAGCGGCCACTTCCATCACTCCCAGTTTGGCTGCTGCAATAAAATTCGAGTTTTACTAAGGGATCAAAGGCAGAGTAATGGAGTGGTGAATGATGTAGAAATCAGGGCCCCTAGTCCTTGTGTTCCTGGGCAGGAAGGAGGCCAGAGATGGAGGAGACTCTGTGATTAATAACACACTAGTCAGCTATCAGTAGGCAGATGCAGAGGCATCCGTTGGCTTCATGCTTTCAGGGGAAAGCAACCTGCTCCCAGGCCAAAGCTGTGCAAAGTAGTTTCCTGGCCCTCAACAATGCCACACGGGGAATAAGGGGCAGGCCCTTCAGTTACAGATGGGATTAACAGGCCTCTGTTGGCGGAAGGGTGGGTCAAGTTTCACGGGAAATGACTTGAGAGGACACCTGTCCTTGCCTGTTGCCTGTGTGCTTGAGACATGCATGGCAGGAATGTTTTCTCTGCTCTGATCTTTTACCTTCCCTCACACCCTACTTCTGTAGCCTCTCTCTGCACAATCTTCCAGCTGCTTCCTTAAACAGTCCAGCTCTCCACTGGGCAAAAGCCCTGGTCTCTGGGGCCAGCTCTGAGGTTACTAACATGCCTTACTGTCTCAGTACTTTGTCCTTTCTGAGAAAGCTCACAGGATCTTGGTCTCTATACAGAGCCCTGCCTGGTTCCTTCCCCTGAAAAGCAGAGATTCCAAAGGGAAGCTGCATATTCCCACGTGTGGGTTCTACGAGATGCCCAGATGCACTGTCTACAGGGATCTCCTCAAAGGCACGCTGTAGGTGTGTTCTACATGTCCTCTTTCCACTTAAAGGGAATGTCAGGTCCGAATTCTCTTGGCCATGGGAGAAACAGGAAAGCATATGGAAGGCATGTGCAAGCACTTCCTCACTAGTGAGGTCCTCACTGGCGAGGTGCATACGTGAAAGCACAAATGGGCACATCTTATCTTGAGTCCATTTGAGTGTTTACTACTCTCTAATCTCCATCACTCTGCCCATAATAAGAAGCTCTTAATAATAAGTACAATAAACCAGGCAGTGTTGGCGCACACCTTTGATCCCAGAACTTGGGAGGCAGAGGCAGGGGGATCTCTGTGAGTTCAAGGCCAGTCTGGTCTACAGAGCTAGTTCTAGGACAGCTAGGGCTACACAGAGAAACCCTGTCTTGAGAAATCAAAATAGTAATACTAATAATAATAATTAGAACTATGAGTTAAATTACAACATTGGAGGAATATGCCTATATACGGTCAATCTTAACTGAAGGTTTACCTCCTCATTTTCAGAGTGCCTGGGTCTCAGTTCTATGTTCTTTGTATAACCCAAACCCCAACTTTCCAAGAGGTTCTTCACTCAGCCTTCTCCCTGAACACCCTCCTCCCTGGTGGTAAATCAAAGCCCTTTCTGCGCAGGCAGAAAAGATGGCACCTTTGCTGGATGCTGCAGGAGTCACCCATACCCCCGTCTTTGTGCACTAGGCTGAGGACTCAAACGATGTGGCGTTCTGGCCATGCAGGCGTTTATTGCACATGGTCCTGTCCTAGCCGACTTCATGTTCTCAGAGATCAGAGGACAACCCGCCCTTATCTGCTGAGGTCTGGATGAGATCCATCAGATCGTGGGCACTGCACGGGGCTTACTTGGCAAAGCTGCTGGGGTGGTTAGCAGCCTTAGGGCCATGGGCGAGTTTCTGGGCTCTCTGTTAATTCTATTCCCCAACTCTCATGGCCTCCAAGCCTCATCTTGTCCTTGTGGCAACTCATTGTGTCTACGACTGAGTTTACAGAGCTTGAGAAGACCCTGTGCCAATGGTGCCACTACTCAGTGACAGACTGACCCCGTGGTCTTAGTCACTTTGGACAAGGAAGTAAAGATTCTGAGTGCTTTCTCTGGCTGAATCCCTGGTTTACAACTTCATAGGAGAACTTGGGTGTGGCAGCGAAGAAGGCAGAGGATTTGATGGCATTGCCTCAGTAAGTGGCCTCTGGCAGCGTGGAGCTTGACTGAGCCCTAAGCTTCTCTATCAATGGTCGCACAGTCACACACCACAGTCAATCCTTTGGTCACCTGAGATACCATAGGTTAGCTTCACCCACGAATTAGCCTTGCAGTAAAGTACTTAGCAAGTGGAAAACCACAAAAGCCATCTGCTAAGGATAGGGAACCAAATAAAGCTACAGTTGACGGTGCTCATGAGGTCAGGGAGCCTGGCACCTGGAGAGTGACTGGGGTTTACCGTGACTTGGGCAGGCTTCTCAGAAGCTGAGCATTTGAGGAAATGACTAAATACTTACCAGTGAGTAGCCACGGCACACAGACCACTAAAGCCAAACAACTATAACTCACAAGGCTGGTCCAAACCAGTGTTTTCTATAGCAGGCATTTAGTACAGTGGTATCCCTTCGAGCATCATGGATGCCACCACTCAGCCATCCTCGCACTTAGAGTTATATCAGACACCCCAGAAAATGCAAAGGAATAAGATTAGGTCCTGGACAGTAGGGGTTTCTAACTGAGGAGATAGGTAAGGTCGATATAAGAGTGGTACCCCAGCGTGGTCCTCACCTCTTCTACCAACAGCTTGAGTCAGGCTGCCACAAGCTGCACACAATTTAGGGAGGAAGTTGGAGAAGCAAGCTTCATGCCTCACTTGGCAGACCAGGACAGTGGATAAATATGTTTGCTCTCTTTGGGCTTTTTTTTTTTCGCCTGCCAATCCAATTGTACAAATAATTTTGGCTCCAAACAAAACTCTTTCCCGACAGCCATGGAAACATGACATGAAATTTCTCAAACACAGTTTCTGATGGAAGTGAGGCAGTTATGCTGTCTTTTATTTAAATAGAAAACAAGTTTCTACGGGTGGGGGGACATTGTTTTGCATCTGCCAAACAGACTAGCTGTCAAATCTTGGTTTTGTTTTCCCTCAGCTAAGGTGTGACTCCCCACATTTGGAAGGTGGGAGGATAAAGAATGGAGGAGAAGATGAAAGAGGCTGTGGTGGGGGGATCTAAAGGCAGAAAAAAAATCATAGTCAGAAAAAAATCATAGTGAAGACAAGAGAGAAATCTGGGGGTGAGGAGAAGAGAGAAGGCAGGAAGAGAGAGAAGAAAAGAAAGAAAAAGAATCTATTTTGCAATGTTATTAAATGATTTGCAATAAATCTGGCTCAAGGCTTTAGGAATTTTTTTTTTTGGCTTGAACCAATTAAAAATATTTTTAAAAGACAGAAGAGAACATGCAATGTGATTAATCCTCAAAGACAAGTCAAAGATGGAGCCATGTCTCCACCAAGTCTGGCAGCCAGATGCACCGTGAGATGTCGGCACCCATCCTCAGTCATCTGCTTTCAGCGCTGCTGGGAGGTGGGGCTGGAACACAAAGCTCCACTTTCTTTTGGACCTGATGAAATAGTTTGGAAAAAATACATTGAAGAAAGAGAGAGGAAAAAAAAGATTTACTTGCCAACAACCCACATCACACATACTTCTCTGATCATCCAAATATAAATATAAATATAAACCCAGCAATGGGAAAATTCATGTGGAGTCCCGGTGGTCCGCACTCGTCAGAGGCAGAGCTGGATGCCAGCATAGTCTCCTTCGGCTCAGGGAGAGGGGAGGGGGGCAAACGGGGGAGTGGAGCTCCTCAGCATGGCCCTTGCAACCAGAATTCCAGGCTGGAGAGACAAGGACCCCTGCCCTGGGGCCCTCCTTTCTTACCACACGCTTGCACTGGCTTTCCCTTGAAGTTTCCAGTGAACACCTCCATGTCGTCTAACGGATTTATTTACTCGGTCTGTGTGTGCCGGTCTACAGTGGCAGCTCTCTGGGGTCAGCTGTCTTCTGCCAGCTTATAGGGCCTGGGGCTTGAACTCAAGTGCTGGGCCTGCATGCAAGTGAGGCTACCCACTGAGCCGTCTTGCCAGCCCTCCATTTTACTTAATATTCTTTTACACTTTTGGCTTCCAACATTTTTTTTTCTTAAAGTTCTTCTGTATTATCAACCTGTTTTTACACAAATACCTTCTTCATTTTTTCTATTTATGCCACAATCTCCTCATTTAAAAACAGTTTTAGTGTTTGTTTTTTTTTTTAATTATACAATTTTTTTGTTTAGTCTTCATTAAACTCTGCCGAGACTTACTAGAACAAAGACTGTAAGATTTATTTATGATAAGCTTGGGACCAGTAACTTCAATTTCAAAGCAATCAGACCAACTCTGCGTATTAGGATTAGCCAGAATTAGCACTAAGGCATAAGAGAGTTAGTTAGTTGCCCATTGCAGTCGAGGGGACGCACAGAAGCCACAGGACACTTCGTCCTATAAACAACAACAAGCACGAAGCTGTAGGAAACAACGGCTTAGGGACGAGAACTGCAACAGGAACGAACTGAACTGCCTGTTGGCCGTGAAAGCCCTTGGAAGGGAAAAGAACGCCATGAGTAGGTGTTAGCTCTTCCTGACTCCAAGGACACTCTTGCCCACGAAACTAATTCTTGGTGGTTGTCGCCTTCCTAAAGAACCAGGTCACTTGCTTCACTGGGAGCACGTGTTTCTGTGAATTAATACTTGAACTATGATACAAATGTCTAGGCGTCACGTGCTGAAAGCTTCCAAATGCACTGGGCCGCAGGCAGCGCCAAAGGAAGTGTAGTAGCCTTGCTCACATTCCTACAGATTCTTCTTCTTTTTTCTTTTCTTTTGAAATTTGAGACAGGGTCAGTCTCTCACTCTGCAGCCATAACTGGCCTGGAACTCAACAAGTAGAGCAAGCTGACTCTGAACTCACAGAGATCCACCTGCCTCTACCTCTGGAGTACTGAGATTAGAGGTGCATGCCACCATGCCTGGGTTAATCTTAACCATATTTCATGGGTATGTATGTTAGGAGTATCCATTTAGTCGATAAGTAAGAAGAGTTAAAAACCTGGGGTTGCACCACTATCCACCTATTGTGATTTGATGGCTGCTGGGAGAGGGACAGGTGGTTTTCTTTAACTGTGTGACCCTTGGTAGGTTGACCACACTCCAGGGCGGGGCCCACACCCAAGAGTAGCTGGAAAACACAAATGGGATTTGAGAAGAAGAAGAAGAAATAGAGGAGGAGAGAAGAAGGAAGAGAGGAAGCAAGATGACAGCTTGTAACTGGGTGGGGTGGAGAAGGGTCAGAGAGGACCTGGGAGAGTCAGGTGACCATGATTAAAATCATTGTCTGGAACTCTCAAAATTAATTAAAATGTAGCTGGTTTTTGTTTTGTTTGTTTGTCCGTCTTAATCTGGGGCTAGAAAGTTGGCTTGGTGGCTAAGAATGAATATTGCTCTTATAGAGGACCCAAGTTCAGAACCCAGCACCCATACCAGCAACTACCTCTAACTCTAGCTCTAGGGATCCAAAGCTTCTGTGGGCACTTGTACCTGCACACATGCACGCACGCACGCACACAAGCGCACACAGTGAATCTTTTAAAAAGAGAGTTAATGAAGCTGGAGAAATGGCTCAGTGGTTAAGAGTACCAGCTGCTCTTCCAGAGGTTCAGGTTCCGTTCCCAGCACCCACTGAGAAGTTAACAGCTATCTGTAATTTTCATTTTGGGGGGTCTAGTGCCCTCTTCTGGCCCCTGTGGGTACTGCATGCATATGGTGCACAGACATACATGCAGGAAAAAAACATTTATACATATAACCAAATTGGAGTTAAAAATCTAAGTCTTGACATTTTGATGTGCCTACAGTAATTGCTTCCTAATCTACTTTTCTATCACCATCTTACTAGAATTGAGAGCCAGGCCAGCAGAGAAATTCCTATGGACTGAATATTCCGCTCTGATGATTCAATATTTTTTTTCTTAAAATTCATTCATCTAAACAAACACCATGTAGTTTCTCTTTTTCGCTGTTTTTGTTTCTTGAGACAGGGTTTCACTGCATAGTCCTTGAACTCACTCTGCCTCCCAAGTGCTGGGATTAACAGTGAGCACCACCGCCTGGCTTAGCACCATTTTCTTCATAGAAAAAAATTGCTGTTTGCCCCAGAAGATTTTTGGTTTGTTTGTTTGTTTGTTTTGCTTACATTTTCTGTCACTGTTAAGTGATGGTCCTTTAATTCAGATATGTTTTCTAGGTCTCAAACCAGATCCCCAAATGGCTGGAAGTCTAAAAGTAAGGTCAAAGTAGAGATCACTAAATGTCCCACATATACCAGAATGGAATGTGAAGGGACTTGTCAACTCACTGGATTGTCTCCTTTCCTCTTACAGGAGCCATCTTACATTGTCCCACCAAGTGGTCAATGGTTTCAAACCAAACTGGTCAATCCCCCTCCCAACTTCAGCACAATATACTTCTGATGGCCCTCCCTTTTTCTCTTGGCTTAGACAATGAACTTACAATTTTGGGTCAGTGTGTAAATAGGTGGCTGAGTGCGCAAAGAGCTGGGGGCATGAGTCTGTTGTGGGATAATCTTTTTGTACACTGTGAAGATGTGTCTCTGCGAAGGCACCTTCTGATTGGCTTAATAAAGAGTTAAACAGCCAATAGCTAGGCAGGAGAGGATAGGTGGGACTTCTGGGGAGAGAGAGGAACTTGGGAAGAATCAGAGAGGCGGGGATTCGCCAGTGAGATGTGGAGTAAGTCGGATATACAGCATGGAAGAGAGGCAACGAGCCACGTGGCAGAATATAGGTTAATATAAATGGGTTAATTTAAGTTGTATGAGTTAGTTGGGATCAAGCCTAAGCTAAGATCAAGCCATCATGTGTTTGACTTGACTTAATAAGAAGTCTCTGTGTTATTATTTGGGAGCTGGGGGTCCAAAGAAAGTCCTGTCTACATGAGTCTTTAAAGGTGTTCTTGGTAAAAAGCACTGTGACTTGAGCTCAGTTTGGTAAATAGCAACTGCTGTAAAATTGAACTCCTGACTATCGTGGACAAATATCCTCTGCTAAGAGGCTCTGTGTAGAGTTTACAGCACAGGTCTGTCTAGATGCTTGGAACAAATTGCTGACATCATTTGAAGAGTCTACGAGAATATCAGCTAATCCTTATAAGATAAAGTCATGCCTAATCTACCTGAAGACAGAAGAAATTAGTTACGACTTTGACCTTAGAGCTATAGGCATTTTTCTTCTTCTTCTTCTTCTTCTTCTTCTTCTTCTTCTTCTTCTTCTTCTTCTTCTTCTTCTTCTTCTTCTTCTT